>CAJPEX010003289.1:0-30176 GCA_905338405.1 Notodromas monacha | reverse complement strand
GAGAGAGAGAGAGAGAGAGAGAGAGAGAGAGAGATAGAGAGGGAGAAGAGATATGGTGTCTCCGGTGGAAAATTGGCTGGCCGGAGTTTCGCCGGCTCAGTCGGCATCCATGCGGTCCTTGTACCCGCTCATGGTGACCTTGCTGACCCAGCAGAGAGCCGGCAGAAGCGCACTGGACAACGCTGCAGGGTCACCCGTCACAGACATGGTTTCGCCTCTGCCCACCTACGATTACGTTGTCGGTGAGCCAGCTTCATAATCACGTTATTATCCACTCAAAATTAATCCTCATCATGATATGATACGATATACGAGCGAGTTTTCAGCAATTGCAAACAACAGCAGCAAGAAGACAAAAGAAACAAATAAAGAATAATGAACTTGACAATAACATAACGTAGAAATGCTTACTTTCCGTTTCATCTCTCTTCTTTTTCAATAAATCGCTTGCTGAACGCGTATATATGCGCCCGACGTGGATCCAAATACAGTGCTGTAATTGAACGGTACTGTACATCAGTATATATATATATTCAGCGTATAGCAATGCATGTACTAATGCATACTCCAATGATAATGAGGCCATATAGCCCTTGCTGCATCGCCCTTCCTTCATATACTGTATACTGCTGCTGTACAAGAGAGTTTCTCGATCGACAGTAAACGTTTCTCCATATACATATATATAATAGTCACCCACCCTGCTCAAAATTCAATGTCAAGGAAAGGGCTTTATACCGTTGCATATATACGTAAGCATGAGCGTGTGTCATTGCTCTTCCTGCTGCTGCTGCTGCTGAGCGATGGTTACCTGACGTGCATCATGATTTGGTCGCGGTTTCATCGATTCGTCGGGAATATTTCATTATTCACGAGGCATGCGTCAGATAACCGGTCCACAATTTTGAAACACAGCACGTCAGAGCAGCCCTTTTCGCTCTTATTTGTACCCAGCATATACAATATATGTATACAATTTCTTGGCCCAGCAAGAGCATCAGCAAAGAGTCGTTTCCGCATTCAGTATAATGTATACCGTTCGACTTATTATCGGTCAGCCTTGAACCCATCGTCATGTACGAATAATATGAAGAGTCTCATAAGCCAGCTTCTGCTGCTGATGGTGGTTGCTTTCTTACTTCTTGCTTATTTCGACAGTCTCATCATCCACGACGAAGCATCATTTGCATGTGCGCTAGCTGGGAATAAAAAGACCTTCATTCATATCTCTCTCTCACTCTCTATTTCTCTGAATGCTTCCCCTCTCTTTCAGTCATCCGAGCTTTTCCTTCCTCTGCTGTATACATGCTAAATATATGCTGAACATTCCATGAATACAGTACCGTATACTGAACTGTACTTTGAACTAAAGTAGGGAAAAGAAGAAGAAAAATAAAAATTAGAAAAGGCACTCTACTGCTGACGAGCAAGGAGAAATCAGGCAATAAATACGCTATTTTAGCAATTTCATTTTGATTTTTCAGCAGTCAGAGCAAAATTGAATGCTTCCCCATATAAAAACATGTAAAGACTGCATGTTATTTTTGGCAGTGCATATCATCAGAATGCTGTATATAAGTTCCGTCTTATGATGTGCTTCGAAATTTTCGTTCACATTTTTGCTGGAGATGTTTCCTTAATTTGTATAAAACAATTGCTTTGGCTTCAACAACGCCAAGATTAATGCAGTACAGTACTGATTTACTTGAGTTTTGAAGGATTGTATTGCATACTGATGACCTGTTCAAATACTGTATACACATTATTTTTCCAACAAAGATTATACTTTTGGGCCTGGACGAATCGGTGGAAATTAATAAAATTAGACCTTAATTGCTCATGAGAAAGAATTTTGATTTTCCGCAGTACTGTATTTGCACTGCGCAAATCATCGTCAGCATATGCATGGATTGATTTTTTTTTTCATGCGTTGTTCATAATAATGTCTTACTTTAATATTCGTGATATGCAGTATTTGCGTTTATTGTCCATCATCGCCTCGCAATATTTCGCATTTGTTTCCCTTCTCTTATTATTATTATTATGGACCATCATCCAATAAGACGATGCATTCCGACGATTACTCCGACCATCAGCAGTTCGTGATTTAATACATGATGCAAAGATGAAGATCGACACGCTGGATTTATATAATCCCTCCTATATCGCCAATGATGAAAATGCTGTATTGTAACGATGAAAATAATAATAATAATAATAATGATTGATTCAAAGCAATGATGACGATTATCGAATAATGATTATATGCGTATTGCGCATCAGTTGGAGGTGGGTCCGGAGGATCCGTCGTGGCCTCCCGGCTGTCGGAGGATCCCAACGTGAACGTGCTGCTGCTCGAGGCCGGCGTCAACGACATCGACGAGCCCCTTTCCGAGCTGCCCATCATGGTCCAGTTCCTGCAGAGGAGCAAGATCGACTGGCAGTTCCGGACAGAGCCGGAAGACGGCGTCTGTCAGAACATGGTAGACAAGGTACATGCAATGCAGTATACGCTTCCGCACCTCATCGTAAATTGATGGCGAAATGAAAGAGTCATCAACCCAACCCACAGAGCACAGCATGATTCTCTCTCGTCAATGATTGATTGATTGATAATTTTGCTTGAAGCGCTGCAAGTGGCCCAGAGGCAAGGTGCTGGGAGGATCCTCTGTCCTCAACTACATGATCTACGTGCGCGGCAACCGCAAGGACTACGACCACTGGGCTGCTCTGGGCAACACTGGCTGGGACTACGAGTCCGTGCTTCCCTACTTTCTCAAGTCCGAGGACAACCGCAACAAGTACAAGGCAGCAGACAGTGAGTTCAAATCTACTCTTCTTTCAGCATAATTCATTCATCAGCAGTGAAATGCGTAACTGTCATGAATATGCATGCATTCATTCACCGTCACAATCATCCACATCGTACATATGTATATATATTACAGCCAAGTACCACGCACAGGGAGGATACCTCACGGTTTCGGACCCGGCGCACAAATCCCCCCTAACTCTCTCCTTCATGGCATCGGCTGCTGAAATGGGCTACAAGATCCGGGACATCAATGGCCAGAACCAGACGGGTATGTACTCGTATGTACGAGTTGACTGCTGATATGCATGCTTAATATTGTATTGCCAATGATCAAAAATAGTTATTTAGTCGTATAAACACTCATCTGCATGGCAGCGAGAAAAAAAGAAAAAAAGAGAAGATAAAGTCCTCATCATCTGCACGAATGAATACAATAATTTTTGTATTATTATTATTATTATAGGATTCATGCTGGTCCAGTCCAACATCCGCAATGGACGGAGGCTCAACATGGCCAAAGCCTTCTTGAGGCCCGCGAGCAAGAGGCCGAATCTGCACGTGTCTCTCAATTCCATGGTGGACAAGGTGATGATTGGTTGATTGATTGATTGATTGATTTATGCAGACGCAGCTGCTTATCTTTATTCTGATATTTCTGAATGTTGTCCATCAATAATACCACATACTCATGATTGTGTATATATATATATATATATATATATATATATACGAGCCATACTTGTGCATACCTTGATGCCTATATATATTCTGTATAGGTGGTGTTTGACCAGCAAAACAGGGCCGTCGGCGTCGTGTTTGAGAAGAACGGCGAGATGCGGGAAGTGCGGGCGACCAAGGAGGTCGTCCTGTCGGCCGGCGCAGTGGCTTCTCCGGCCATCCTCATGCGGTCGGGCATCGGGCCTCAAGAGGAGTTGCGCAAACTCAAGGCAATCCATATATATATATATATTTATATACCGTATGTGCCAATTCTACTTCATATCTGGTTGCAGATCCCCGTGGTGAAAGACGCCCCCGTCGGCAAGAACCTGCAAGACCACGTGGGCATGATTGCCATGCAGTTCCTCGCGCCCAACGGCAGAGGCTTCCACTACCAAGAGAGTCAATCCGAGTTTATGAAGTTCATGAGCACGGGGAGAGGTAAAAAGCAGAAGAGTACTGTACATATGATATTAATCATCATTATTATCAATTTTCGTGCATCATCATCATCATTTGCAGGACCCTTCACCAGCTGCGGCGTCGAGGCCCTCGCCTTCCTCAACTCCAAGTACCAGGACCCCGCCGAGGACCACCCAGACCTGCAGTTCCACTTCATCCCCAGCGGGATCACGGCGGACCAGGGCCGGGCCATCCGCAAGGCCATGGGCTACACGGACCCCGTGTGGGAGACCTACTTCAAGCCGCTGATGGACAAGGAGCTCTGGTCCGTGTTCGCCGTGCTGCTGAGGCCCGAGAGCGTGGGCCACGTGGCCCTGCGCTCCAGGGACTTTCGCGACGACCCCGTCATCCACCCCAATTACTTGCAGAGTCGCAAGGACGTGGACAGGTTGATTGACGGTAAGCTGTGATATATATATATATAAATATATATAATATATGCAGAGTATTGTTTATCACTATTTCATCATCATCATCAGCCTTTCGACTCATGCTGAAAATGTCCAACACGACGGCGTTCCAACGCGTGGGGTCCAGGCCTTACGAGAAGCCGTTCCCGGGTTGTGAGGCCCACGTCCTCTTCTCCGACAACTACATCGAGTGCTTCCTGCGCCAGGCCACACAGACCATCTACCACCCGGTGGGCACGGCCAAGATGGGGCCACGCACGGACCCGACGGCAGTGGTGGACCCCGAGCTCAGGTCAGCTATATAAAGTAGTGTGCTGCTATGTACTATGTGATTCTGTACAGTATATATATATACAGCATCATTTGAGCGATATTTTCAACGTATAATACAGGGTGTACGGAGTGAAGGGACTGCGTGTAGTGGACGCCAGCATCATGCCCAAGATCGTGTCGGGCAACACGAACGCACCGGTCGTCATGATTGCCGAGAAGGCGTCGGATTTGATGAAGCAAGCTGCCAGTTCCAGAGGCAATGCCGTTTAACAAATATAATGTTGCACTTTTGGCGATTCTTGTGCTGCTGCTGCTGCTGCTGCTCTGCTGCTGGACGACACGCAGCAGCATATATACGAGACCATATGCTTTTGCTGCTGGTGATACACAAGTCAGTCCAACAATAATGATGCGCTGTTATTGATGCATCAATGTGCCATCAGCAGAGATTGCCCGACTTTCTGATGTGTACGTGTCGGCGGGTGTGTATATATTTGTCAGTCGCGCGGATTAATTAAGTTATGATTGCTGATTGCCCATCACTCAGGACACCCCGGCTTGACGATGACGAGGATTGTGTATTGTTTTTATTATTATAGCGGACGGAGTTTCGCTTCGATCCATAGTTGCTCCTCAAGTGTTTCACGTATAATGTCTGGATGGAATCGACATTGTGAGGCATCAGTATTTCCGTCAGTTTTATTTCTACAATTTCCACTTTCTCATCGAGGATGATCGCGCGGACGATAGCTGTTGATGAAAGCAACAGCTAGGCGGCATAATGTAATGCGTGAAAAAGAAAAGCAAATTTACTCAGCTAGCACTGGTTTATTCCAAGCATATTACTGTATTCATCCCGCAGCAGCAGAAACAGCAACGACGACCGCAGCAAGGAATAATGAGATGCAAACAACGGCGGAAGCAATTTTCACAAGGACATAAAACGGACCCCTTCCCGCCCCTTATATATATATATACACAATATATCCTATATGCAAAATACCCTGAATGCCTCTGCTGTGGAACCACGATGATCAGCAGCAGCAGCACTGCTGCAGAACTTCATCATATAACAAGTCACTGTATATAACCCTGGAATTGGTAAACATTATAAAGGAATTTAATAATAATAATAAGTCCATGGATGGTATATTCAAGTATCGAGTATTATTGATATATATATATATATATATGCTGATGCAGGTAATTCTTCCTTATTGTATTGATGCTCGATTCCAGCTTGCTTGAAAAAACAAGACAAAAGACACTTTTAATTATTCCCACGTCTTTATTATTATTATTATTATTATTATATATTCCTCTCCTACCTACCAAAATGTATAAATAATGGCAAGGAAAATATCATTCAACAACAGCTATACATACTGTATATATGACAGCAAGCTATGCAGCATAAATAACTATAGCATTACAGATACACTCATCATGCATCTATATCGACGAATGTTGAAAAGGGATGAATAACCTGCTGGTATGCTGCTGCTATATAGTCGTTTCCTGTTTATCTATTTATTTATTCATTGAAATAAAAGAATATGCGAGAAACAGAAAAAAAAAAAAAAAAAAAAACTCGTCGTGCACGGGTGAGATGTGGCTCCATATCACGGCCAGCACCCATTATCAGAGTCCAGGATGATGCGAGGAGTAAGGATGAGTGAGGTGTGCCCTCAGGTCTCGATACGCCTTGACTGCGGAACTGACCGCGACCTTCCGCACGATCCTCCTCGGGGCAAAGGCGGGCGGGTAGTTTTCCGCGTTCATGAGCCAGGCGAGAGACGTGCTGGAGTTGGATAAGGACGTCAGGGTGATGCCCGCAGTGCCGGAAATCCCCCTTTTTTTTATGATCATATCAAATGTATAATGCATCATTATTCACAACATGCATAAATAAATTAGCTCTAATATCCCAGTGCAGTATATAGTATCATGGACTGCTGCAGCTGCTCTATATATAGGCGATTGTATTGATTGAAAAAAAAGGGGGAAACGCTACTTTATACCCAGCATGTGTGTACTGTATTTAGGCAACAAATATGTAATATGCACTTGCAGTATTTATTTTTGTCCTCAAAGACGCAGAGTATAGTACATATATCAGCAAATATATCAGGACAAACTTGGAGAGCAATAATTAATTTGGTCACGTGACCAGCAAATAGCGTACTATATAAGGAGAATTTCCACTAATAATCACCTACACTGTATATACAGTACTGTATGTACCTGATGATGAACAGACCAGCAGCAAAAGCGGATTTATTTTTTTCTTTCATCGGGGCAATTCTTCTCTCTCCTTTTATCATTGCTGAGTTTGATGCTCTTCCTTGAATGTACTTTACAGCACTCGTCCTCCCCGACTGCTGCATTTCAGTGTATTGTTCACATGCTGCGTCTTGTTATTATTCAAATCGGAGAGTTTTTGACTCCTTTATGTTCACAAGTTTGTTGTGAATTCAACTGTTCAGTTCCCTCTGCTTTCGGATTTTCTACCGAGAAATTCCCTCGTATGTTTCCTCTGGCAGATTCGATTTTTTTAAATCGATGTTATTGTGATTTATTCAAAACAGAATCGTACTATGATTAATTATGCGTGATGATGATTCCATTCATATACCAAAATTAAACTAAATCAATAGTCCAGGTACTGTATATAAATACGCATAACTGTCGCTTTCGGCACAATAAAGCCAATTACATATTTAAATTATAAAATATTGTACAGCATACGACGTTGTACACAGATTATAGACGACGACATCAATGTACGGTATTGTACAGTGTTGGTGTGCTTTGCATGTACTGTATATATGATCCAGCAGGCGAGGATATTATGGCACTGCATCACGTACTTTGGCTGCATTTATCAACGTGCCATTATTTTATCTCCCACCGTTGTTCTGCATGTCGATGACAGACTACTGCTGGTCGATCAGCATATACACAAAGTAGGATATCATGTAGTATGCCTTTCTATATTTGTATAGGGGTTAAACGACGATCATGATGAAACCCAGCAGGACAATCGAACGTAGATACGCAGCGGAAGCACTATTCTCTGCAAGAACTTGACCCTATCAGGAGATGACATTAATTTATAGGGCCATTCCCTATATGCCGGCGACTGATGTGAAGATAAAACGTGTCCTCAGGGAAAAAGTCCTTCAATTTTTCTAGACTCGTCATCGTCATCATCGTCGTCGTCGTCGTGAGCAGCACCCGAGATATAGACTGAGAGTTTGGTGAATTATCGACGTCGTAAATTTATTGGAGCAGACAATACAGAATATATTCCAGTATTGTATATACGAGGACGACGAAAGAGTCGGACAAACTGACTGGTTCTGCAACGTACAGGAAGCATTCATCATTGGAATGGATGTACTGCACCGTATATTTTTAAATTTATTCTTGAATTCACTCGTCCATTGTCCTCCCTTTGTCACACATACTGTGTACTGTAACTATATGGTTACGTATGTATAAACAACACTACATGTGCATCATCATGCTGGTGATGATATAAATGGACGAACGTGTTATATTCCAGCATCTTTAGCAATGATGAAGAGCATATTGCGTCGACTTGATGATTGCGTATCAATAAGAATGGTAGGTACGTATATACGAGTACAATATTGTAATACGTGCACTGCTTTAGCATGTAATACAGTGTGTTACAACATCATGATGGATGTGTTGCAGCACGCGTACATCAAGCAGCAACAATGCCGTGTATTCTACTCTGCTCTAAGCTACTGTATATACTGCAACTGATTTGCATATATATATATATATACAGTATATACAGTATGGTAGGACGGAATGAAGGACGAATAATAGTGCGAGGAATTGCCACTCACCGCACGACCCCCGGCCTGATGGGCTGGTCCAGTTGCTGCAGCTGGTCCCGGTAAAGGCGCCGACTGCTGCTGCTGGTGCTGGTACTGCTCACGTTGCTGGCCAAAATCCAGGTGGTGCCAGCCCTGGCGTCATCCCGGTAGAAGGTGTACATGACATAGTCCCGGGGTGCCACGAATCTGCTCGGCAGGCTCGGGTTGCTTTGCTGGTACAGCACGGCTCGGTTCCGTCCTGCGTACTATATACAGTAGACATACCGTACATGTACTGTACTTACTCGCACTGTATATATGTAGCACAGTACATGTGTATATATATATAAATGAGCCTACACGGACCACCTGCATGCACACTGTTACGTGACACATACAGCATTCCATCAACACACAAATACAATACAACATATACGACACGAGGGATTCTTCTGTGCACTCGTGCGTATGTATAGGACATGCTTATGTACAGCAATTTATAAGAACTTGAACAATAATTATTTCATCTGCATATATGATCAGCATGCACGCTGCTGGTTTACACTCCTCAGCATCTTTTTGCATCTCATCCAGCAGCACTCCTTTCCTTATATTCGGGTAATAGGGTCCATGAAACAATAAAGGAAGAAAATGAGGAAAGGAAGAATGAAACAAATATATAGCAGAAAGTGTTCAAAGGCAAGCATCAATAATACTGTACTGTATATGGTAATTACGCATGAGTATTCTTTTTTGGAATTCATGTCGGTGATGGAAAGAAGCCCAATCAGAGTTCTCTCGACCTCTTTCATACCCAGACGACAACATCGAATATGGACGGATTGATTCTCAGGGGCCAAAAATATATACCTGACATACTAACGTATGGTATGATGCATAGATGGCTATATATACAGTACATGCATTCAGGTTGTGGGGTTGCGTCCACGCGGCGTGACCCGAGCGCAGCATCCTCCCTCAGGCACGCCTCACAAAAACTTGAAGCCCAGGGGCCCCGAAGCGGATAGGGACCCGGTTTGCCGCAATTCGGCAAACCGGGTAAGTAACTGATAATCATCTCTGGTGGCGGAGAAATCCAAATGAAGTCTACAACTTCAACACTCTTGCGTTGGGATTGCCTGTTGGCGGTTGTGTTCTTTGAGAGCTCCAATCTGATCTGATTATTAAGTGTGTGCACTGAAATCTGTACTTGTCCTTCTGCGGTTCCCTGAGGTGGAAGTAAAGGTGTTCTGAATTAAGGGACTCCAATAAGGAGGTTCTGGCCTTTAAAGGCTGACCACTGTGTCCATTCCTTTTCTAAATTCTTTGTCGTTATTCAGCCCAACAAGGTGGCCAGTGGGTTTACCGTTGAGCGGTTGAGCCCAAGGCAGTTTTTGGAAGTTTTGGGCATAGTTTCCTTGGTGCAAATTTCTCTGTGTGCGTGTGAAATTGCAGCCTAGCTGCCTTTATTTTACACCCCCCCCCAATCCTGACCCTGTGAGAGAAACTGTAAGTACTCACCTTGAATTCTCCGTGCGCTTTGCAACCCACAATGAATGGTGAGGAAGGCAAAGTCCCGGGTACTCCTCCGATCTTGAGCCATATGCCTGCTACACGCCAGCCTCTGCAAAGGCGTGGACCCCTACCAGTGGGGCTTAGGCATTGCATTTCCCAGAGCCCGTCCAGTACCAGCAGCCGCAAAAGCCTGCATTCCTGATCTTAGCATTGCACCCAGCGTGCGCCCCTCCCAGGGGTAGACCCTCAATCCCAGCAAACGGCGTCTCGTGGTGCCGGTTCCATTGCAGCATTGAGCAGCCACTCCTTGGCATCCACAGCACGCCATCCTGCCATTATGAAACATGTCCTCCCTCTTGCCAATGTAGTGGGTGTGATGGATCATATTTTATGGACTCCAGAACGCGGAGATCCTCAGCAACGCTTTGAAAGCATTGTTCCCTGATTTTTTGATGTGCATGGCGGATCATCTAATTGATCTAAACCCTGCAACCTTCACGCAGGCAGAGATTGCTGCCCTCACGCAATTGGAAACCAAGATTAACACGTTACTTGTGCAATCTATGGATGTCACTACTGGAGGGTGGCCTCATCTCCTCCCAGTGCAGCCACGCGTCCTGGGACTTGCCTTTCCGGTGGCTCCTCCTGTACCTGTGCCTCCAACACAACCAGTGGCACCTGCTGCACCCCTATCATCCCCAAGCGTGGCTCCCGCCCCCCCTATCCCATTGCACCTACCAAGTACATTGCACCAAGAGGGGTTGGCATCATTGCAACAAGCAATGGGGCAACTTGTTCCCTTGTGCCCTATGGCGCCAGCCTTGCTGCATCCACCAGCTCCAGCCAGCTACGGCCGCTTGGAGTCTGGGCCATCTTCCATCCTGCTGCTGCAGGGTCGGCCCTACAAGGCATATCATCACACCTTCACAACATTTGGGACAGGGCAGCAAACCAACCTGTCCCACCTTGACCTTGTGAAGTTGTACGAGAAGCAAGCTTGTGACGCATCTTTTAATAAGTTTACTGGCCAAGCAGATTCCAACTACCTGTTTGAGCGCCTCTGGCGCAATTTTTTGCAGGTCCATATCATCCTGACCGCGCAACTCACAGATACCAAACGCATTTGCATGCTGTTGCTTCACCTGGACAGCAAGGCCAAGGAAAATATTGGCGCATTTGCATACCAGAATATTAACATGGATTACCTGAGTGTTCTCCAGGTGCTCTTTGCGGAGTATGGGCAGATGGATGCAGTCCACCTCAAACTTTACCACAAATTTGATTGTCTTCCTGTGCCCAATACTCTGCAGGAGTTCTACAACTACTTCCACCCTGTCATCCAGATCACGGAAAAGCTCAGCACAATCCAGATGGACATGCATTTTGTGCATCTTTGCAAGAATCCTGTCCTATGCGCGCACCTTGAACGTGGCAACTACCTGGAAGTACTCCAGGCCTACACAGATTGCCACACGCAAATGCCCAAACTCAACTCTATCTGGGCAACTTGCCCGCACCAACAGTATCAATGCATTCAGGCATACTTTGCACACAAGCTCTGCATGGCGGAAGCACCACCAGTCCTGGCATTTCAGGGCGCAGCTGCCTCAGCGGACGGCGCGGCTGCTTCTTCAGCCTCCACCGCGGCCCCTGCAGGGGCCCCATCTGCTGCAGCAGCTGCAGCGCCCGCTTTCACAGAAAACGCTAATCTTGCCAATGCGGCGCCATCTACCTCAAATGGAAATCAGCAGCAGCTGCAGAATCAAAATAATGGTAACCAGCGACGGCCATTTTGACAAGGGCAATTGCGCTCCTGCAGCCCCCACAAAAGTGGCGGCAGCACGGACGCTCCTCAGATTGGCAGCACAGTTGGTCTCCACAGAGGTGGTCTGACAATTGCAGGCCACCTAGCCGCGACCATGATTCCCAACGCAATCAGGACAATAATCATTCTCAAGATAATTGTCGTAACCCGCAGGACCGGTTCACGTGTCCATTTTGCTCTGCAAACCACTCCGCAGTACAGTGTCTTCTTTCTAACCGGGAGAAGCTGCAAGCCATTTGTTGTTGTCAGCTTTGCAGTAATTGTCTCTCACGAGACCATTTCATCAATAACTGCACCTCTCCTGGCCGGTGTCGCCATTGCCAGCAGCCTCATCATTTGATGACCTGCAACCACAACAACCAGCAGAACCAGCAACGCGCACCGGCTGGGGGGCAGGCAGCAGTAGCTGCCCCAGCTGTCCAACAGGCAGCACCGGAGGCGCTTGTTGCACCTGCAGCTCCAGCTGCCCCCTCAGCAGCCACTGCAGCAGCTCCAATTGTTCAGCAGCAGCGTGCCGCACTGGCCGGCTGACAACCACCAGTGGCCAAGCGCTGCGTTGTCCTAGTCATTTCCACTCCGCAGCCAGGGCCTAAGTGCGCCTTCATGGAGATTGCCGCCATTAAGTTGGAGCCTAAGGGGCATACTGCGTATGCTCTCCTACCTAGACTCCGGGCCCAGCTAATGCTTATTTTGCAGTCCCTGGTCCAAAGACTTAATTTACTAACATCACCCTGCCTGCCCTACATTATTGGCAGCATGGAACTGGCTAATCCCGTGACAGCAACAGAGGCTGTTCACCTCACTTACAGGGGGGAAGTTGGACACTCCCCCATCTTTCATACTGTGACACTCGTCATACCTCACATCAAGCCATGGAAAGGGTCTAACCCCTGTGCAGTCCCCTGGTTGGAAAAATTTGACCTGGCAGACTGGCGCATTTTACATGAGACCGTGCTAACTTTTGATATTGTGCTTTGGGGCAATGACCTGGTACCCCTGTACCGGGATATCACCCCTCCCATTTGCACTCAAGGATTTCTCAGGGTGCCTACACACCTGGGAATTGTTGCACGAGGAACTTGGGCAGCCCAATGGGCGCAAGGACTGGTCCTTGCACCCTGGGTATGCATGGCGCTGGACACCCCCAACCTGGTTTTGGATGGCAAGCTGAATAGTCTCATCCTCCAATACAAGTACCAGGATTGCATTAACTTCTTGGGCAATCCCAGCAAAGAGCAGTGCTCCAGAGACAAACAATTTCAGGCATACCTCTGCCAACTCGTTGTCAGTCCAGGGGGGCGCATTGTCACGCCCCACCTCAAAACTTCCTTATACCCGGACCAATGCAAACCAAACCTGTGCACCGGGGCGCAGCACAGCCAGTCATGCATCAAACTCCTCTGGGCTGGTGGCCCAATGGCGAAAACCTATGAGGAATTTTTTACTAACTGGATAGATGATGGTGTTATGACGCCAACTACAATTGAGGAGATGAAACAGAAAGGCATCGCATACACCAAGCTGCCGCACCATGGGGTTGCGCAGCCATCAAGCTCATCAACACCCCTCTGGGTTGTCATGGCTGGCAATGCAGCAGACCGCGGCAGTCTCTTGTGTAATCAATTGTTCAGCCAAGGGGTGAACATCTTGCCTTGGATTACAGAAATCCTTTTGGGCTGGAGATTCACCTAGGACTTTGCCGTTGGCAACATATGCAAAGCGTTTGTCCAAGTTGAACTTGCCTCCAAAGATCAGTGGGTACTAATAATTTGGTGGCCCCAACTGCAACCCAATGGCAGTATTATCCACAAGTTCTTCCGCTTCTAAGGCCTCCCGTGGGGCATAAACTGCGCGCTGTTCATGTTGAACAAAGCAGCACACTTCTTATATTGCAAGGCCGTCACCTGCAGCATAATGTCTGCGGCAGAACAAGAGGAGCTTGATGCCACCACATAAGTCTACAACCTCCTCATCACAGGGGACAATCCCAGTGCGGTCAAACTGAAGTTGCAACACGCAACAGACGCCCTCAAACTTGGCAGTTTTGACCTAACCAAAGTCAAGCGGTTGTACCCCAAGGGAAACACCCCAGTCAATCCTAAACCATACAAGGTCCTGGGTGCTGTTTATACACTGCAAGCCAACACGCTCAGCATGTGCACAAAATTGCTCGCCGCACTCCTCAAATGCCCGTGCCTGCAGAAGCGGCAGATCATTGGGGTCAAGGGGCGGTTGTTTGACCTTCCAGGGTTGATCACCCCCTTTATCATAACCATCAAGGCCCTTCAGCAATGTTTTGACAAACAACACCCCAAGGCACCATGGGAATACCTCCTCACCAAGAAGGAGACAAAACCATGGCACGACGTCATCTGCCAGGCGCTCCAAGCGGCATCCATAAAGGTGCCCCGCAAAGTTGCAAAACGCGTCAAGGTGCCTGGGGATATACATGTCTTTTCTGATGCAAGTAGCATTGCCTTGGGAGTTGCCATATACTTCACCTCCAGGGGGGACAGACCACAAATGCGGTTACTTTGGGGCAAGTCCAAAGTCATCCCAAAAGCCTGCCGCCCAGAGCCAGGCATCCCTCTGCCCACCTTTCAGATAAATCGCCTTGAATTGGTGGCAGCAGCCATGGCTGCACAGATGATGCAGGCATTATCCCTCAAGGTGGACCTCCGATGGCACACAGTTCATTATTGGACCAATTTGGTTGCACCCTGGCGTGGATACAAAACGCTGCTGCACAAACCAATCGCTACGTGCAAAAACAAGCGCAAAAAATTGCAGCCAGATCAGCCATCCACCAATGGAGGCATATGCCCGGCATGGACAATCTGGCCTATCTCGCGTCACATGGATGCGACATTTTGGCTCTGAAATGGGCCACCCTGTGGTGGCATGGCCCAAAGTGGCTACCCTACCATGCGCAGTGGCAAGCTCCGCTGCTGAATGTTCAAGCCAACCTTGCCCAACATTGGGAAGATCCCAAACGGGCATACCAGGCAGAACACCACACCGTCCTGTCCCTCTTCAAAAAAGCGGGGATGTGGGACAAGGTAGAAAAGACAATCATGGCACTCTCCAGGTTCAAGGAGTATTTTGTCCGCCATCATTGCCATGATCCAAAACCTCTAGCCCAACTACACAGTGGGGCCTTGGTCAATCCGTATCAGCTGGGGTGGTCCGCCAAAGAGCGACGCACAGCCACGGATGATGCAATTTGCATCCTCCAGAAGTTCCATGACCACACAGCCTGGGTGGATGTTGCAAATAACTGCAAGAACAAGCGGCATCTGGACCTGAGATGGAACCCTATGACCCAACTGGTCATGTCCTGTAGTTGGCAGGACACTGAAGTGTCCCTGCCCCAATGGCGATGCAGGCTTGAAGCCCTCAAGGAACTCATCCACATTCCAGTACCTTGGACGGGAAGCATTCCCCTCCTCCTGCAAGTGTACATCCAGTCATTTCATGAAAAATGGCGTCATGCCTCTACGACCTCAATTTTGGAAAAACTCACGCATAGCTACTGGATGAAAGAGGGGCGCAGACCCGTAAGAAATATAATTAGGGAGTGCCCATGGTGCCAACTGTTTGACAATCTGCCGTTTGTGCCTTTGGCGCCACTCCCACACAACAGGTACTCTGGCATGAAGCCGTTTGAGACCGTCAGTGTCAATTTTGTAGGGCCCTTTGAGACCCTAGATGGCAAAACAATGTCCATCTGTGTTTTCTCCTGCCCGCTAACTTGGGCAGTCCATTTAGGGCTGGTCAGGGACATCTCCCTGGAATCATTTGTAATGGCATTTAACACTTTCTGTCATTTGCGAGACCTTAGCCCCACCACTGTCATCTCTGACAATGGCTCAGCATTCCAGGCAGCATGGCCACGGTTTCTGCTTGCCAAAGAGATGGAGTTTGAGCAGCACTTTGCCTGCAACCACATTCAGTGGCACTTTAATGAGGCCTGTGCGCCATGGTGGGGTGGGTTCTACAAAAGAATGATGGGTATGATTAAAAGATGCCTAGCACGCTCCTTCAAAGGGGTCTGGTTCAAATATCCGTTGACCATCATGGAAGCCATGAAATATGTTGAGCGAATGCTTAATTCCCGCCCATTCACGTATTTACCAACTGATCAGAACGATCCTATCTGTATAACCCCCTCCATGTTTCTGAACCTGGGGGGAGAAGACTACACTGATGCGACGTGGGATCTGCACTGCTACGGTCCCTGACCCGTACAGTTTTTTGAGTACACCCATGAAAAAGGGCTTCAATGGCGCACTAAACTGCGCATGGATTATTTGAAGGACCTGTGGCATGCATTTTACATGGGGTACGTTACCCAACTGCGTGCCTTCCCTACTCACATGGGCCGCGGGCCCACGCACCTGGAGCCCAAAGAAGGCCAGGTAGCCCTGCTCAAAGTTGCATCCTTGAAGGGTGACACGCCAATGTCACGCCTAAAGTGGAAACTTTGCAGGATTGTTGCAGTGCGCACAAGTCTGCGCGATGGCAAAATACGTGCAGTGGATGTCTTAGTTTCTTGCTGGTACCGAGCCAACGGAACTTAGACCCCCCACATTCTGCATAGCCAGTCAATCACAAATTTTATTCCACTTGAGGTGGAACGGCAGCCTGATCTGCAAAAACTGGAGCCCTCTCCTGTCCGCCGCCATTGCTTCCTCCAGGTCACTCACCCCATCAATGGCCTGTCCCCAAACCAATGGATATGCAAGTGCACAGTGTCCAGCAAGACAATGATGATCTGCTCTACGCCCTGTGGAATCTGTATTTGGATGAAGAGGAAAGGTGAACACCAAGATGCAGAGTAACGCAGTTTATTGCCAACAACAACAAGGCACAGACCCGCACTTGAAATTCATCACAAATCAGTTCAGAGGAGACAAAATATGGCTGCACCAAGATCAACCAGATCTACCCACCCATCTACTCGGGCACCATCTGAGTGTTTCTGCTAGCAAGCAACAAAAAATGCTAACAAGGTTTCAATACCCGCAAAGTGCACCAAGCACTGAACAACAAAATTATCACAACATTTCTGACAAAACCAACACAGCATTGTTTGGGAAGGGGTCGCGGGTCATGGGGAGTGGGAATCCAAACAATACAGGAGGGAAGCAACCAACAGGACCAACAAAAAGATCATCACAAGGGCGCATCCCTCCAAGCAGGAGGGCGGGCCAAATTTTGTACATACGGTTTTTACCAAAAAACAAAACAAGACATGACATCAACAGAAACTGAGCACCCACAAACCTGTCAACCATTGTGGTCAGTGCCTTGGCAACAAGTAAATCTTGCCCGATTTAGTGCGTAAGGCATAAAGACGCGACCTAATGCGCCCACAACCCTTGCTCCATGGGCCGTTGTCTCAACCACCACCATTCAGTGGCCGGCATGCATGATGATTGCCCCAACTTGCAGAATGCCGATGCGCTGCATGGTTGCCATCATTCAATTACCCTGCAAGCCAATGTGGCTGTATGTGTGCCTGTATGCACCGGTCAAGAATCCTGTGGGGTTGAATCTACAACAGCACAAGAAGATCAATACAAGCTCAACCCAATCCGCGATGGTTCAACTTACTGCGCAAACGGATTGCCAGTGGCAACTACACCGTCCAATGATGGCAGAGCCTGCGGCACTCATGGAATCAGCCCATTTGCCCCACAATGTTCATGGTTCTGCAAGGGCCAAATCCCTTCAGTTGCTGTCCCATCCTGCCGCCACTCTGGCGCTTGTCTGGGGCAAAGTCCGTACAGGGCAGGTGCCTCCCTGATACCTGTGCTATGGCCCAAATACACGACATGGCCAGGTCCTGCACCATGAATCCCGCGGCGGGCGGCGAAAAGTGCCCAAAGTAATTGGTGACTAGGAGCAATAGCATTCCGCCTGCACAACGCAGCCAGGCCGCTCAAGCTCCACTATATCACAGGAGAAAGATCATACCACTGTTAAGAATGGCATGCTGATGCCTCCGCCTTTCCAAGTTACTCACCAGGAAAACTTTGAAGGGCAGACCCTCTGTCAAATACGAATAATCAAACACAGGTTGAGGTGTGTTTGATTGCAAGCTCACTCTCCCAAAGAAACAGCAATTCTAGCGGGTGATGCGAGACATTGCGAGCAGCAAGTCACCAATTACCAGGATGCACTGCCTTCCGGTGCTCAACCCCTGTGGGATAGGAGGAATCCTCAAGTGCTGGATGCAGAGGAAGCGGTAATCCGCAACTGTGTACCCAGGTGTCAGCAGCTGGAAACTGCGCATAAAGGGCAAACGGTCCCCCGTTGCACCTTGGCACTGTTGTACATTTGAAACGTAGGAGGAATCCTCAGGGTCTTCTGGTTTGAAGCGCCAGGTCTTGGTGAGCACTTCAAATAACTCGGCCTCCGGTACATCTGCAACTAGACAGTCAAACACAATCAATCTTGCTCCTTGTCAACTCCGCAGTGCATAACTTACTTGGTGGGGCGTCCAGCATCTCTACATCCAGGTCATCTCTGCATCCCGGCATCTCGGGAGATGGCACTCTTGGCAATAGCGCCACTTCCTCCATGCGGGGCGCTGACAGCTCCCGCCGTGGTGTAGATCTCCGCCAAGCTGGCACTGCCAGTGCAGCCGCCACTTGTGTTTTGGCCACCCTCCTGGCATGCCACACCGGCATGACATCCATAGTGGGCCCCCAGACAAACTCAATGCTGGGCATTGTGGCCATGCATGCCAACCACAGCGCTCCTATTTCCAGAATGCACAGCATGAGATGCAGCATACTGCGACTAACGCAGGCAGAACACTCACCTTCTTGTTGCAACTTGACGTTGTCAGCTTTGAGGAAGATCTGTCCTCCAGCAGGGAACGCCTGCCCCAAACTTTGCAATGCAATCTGCGTCGCAGCACAAAACTGCGCCGAGACCCGGCGCACCAGATCCTGCTCCTGGGTGGCCATCTTGGCCTCCGCCAAGCTCAGGCAATGCCTGACCAAGTCGGCCACTTGCACGGCCATTGTCATAACTTGCACAGAGGCTTGCACCAAGCGCAACTGCTTGTGCTCTGCCTCCGCCACCGCGGTCTCCTGTAGCAACTGCTCCTCAAGCTGTCCAACAAGCGCTTGCTGCCTCCACAGATGCCGCCACAGGCATCAAGGCCACCAGGTGTTGCCAGCTGTCCTTTGTTAACCCGGCCAGGATGGCCGCGTTCTCTTCCACCACGGCAGGCAGCAGTGCACATGGCAGCGCCACCGCCCCAGCATCCGCCAGCCCCTCCACCACATCCACTGCCGCCTCAGCAGGCACAGCTTTGGCCAGAGCAGCCTCGGTGATGACAAGCACGGGCGACATGTCCTTCTCAGCATCTGCGACCAGTACAATGGCAGCAATCAACATACAATGCAATCAATGGTACCAGACAGAGTGACTCACTGGACACGCCATTCTCAAAGACGCCCTTGTTGGACGCACGTCATTTTGGTGTTGTGGGGGATCCCTGCTGTGTTCCCGCTTTCTTCCACCATCCATGTCATTTGTTGGCGCAGTCTTGGATCTCTTGTTTTGCCTGTTTTGGCTGCGGCACTCCTTGACAATCACGGGCGGATCTACATGATACAACGTGAATGGTTACGTGGACTTTGTTCTGTTTCTCTACGTTTGTGGTGTTCCACTTTCTTTTTGTTCCTTTTTCTTCAAATGGTACACGGGTTGCTGTACAAGATCTGGAAGGAGCAAGAAAGACACACCTCAGCACTCCGCCATCAAGACAACACAATCAGAAATGCCACTATTGCTTTGCGCCAGCACACCGCAATGCTACATTTCTTAGCTCAGGAGGGCTGGCCTTTCCTGATGGAACTGTAAGACCCCCCTCCGGCAGCAGCACCAGTGCCAACTGGGTCCCTCCAAAGGCTTGTGCAGCCATGGAGGATGCGCATGCATGTCCGGGTGCCGGCCTCAAACAAGACGGCCACCCGCGCATTCACAGAATTGCAATGGACACCCTGAAGGCTGCCATGTCAGCAATTCATGGTAAGCCCATGGCGCATCAATACATACTCCAATTTGCAGGGGCCCCAATCACCGTACGTATGCAGCAGGACCAGATCACAGGCTGCTGCACCGACGCAGCAATGACAGCAGCACAGAGGATCACGCCATCCACAGCGCAACAACCAACCCCTCAGATGCGCAAAAAGGACACTGGTCCTATGCCCTCTTTGCTTTTGACTTGTTGACTTGACAGGATCTTTTGTCAAAAACACTTTTGATTTTCAGAAAGACTTTCGGGACCTCTGCCCAGGGCAGGATCCCTGACTTGAATGACAACTTCTTCCTTTGTTCCTAGGCCCTGCTGGTGCGCCTGTGCGCCACCATCTTCCAGGCCTCTGCCCGGTCAAGGATGCTCCGCGTCCCCCGGTGCCACTGCACCCGCACACCTCCCAGCCCCCTGCAACTGGCAACATCTACGCAACCCCAGTTTGGGGTCCTTTGGCTGTCTCCAGCCTGCCGTTGTTGTCCAAAGGGGGGGGGGTATTTTGTGGGGTTGCGTCCACATGGCATGACCCAAGCGAAGCATCCTTGCTCGGGCACACCACACAGAAACACAAAGCCCAGGGGCCCAGAAGCAGTTAGGGACCCAGTTTTCAAACCAGGTAAGTAACTGATAATCATCTCCGGCGGCAGAGAAGTCCAAATGAAGTCTACAACTTCAACACTCTTGCGTTGGGATTGCCTGTCGGCGGTTGCGTTCTTTGAGAGCTCCGATCTGATCTGATTATTAAGTGTGTGCACTGAAATCTGTACATGTCCTTCTGAGGTTCCCTGAGGTGGAATTAAAGGTGTTCTGAATTGAGGGACTCCAATAAGGTGGTTCTGGCCTTTAAAGGCTGACCACTGTGTTCATTCCTTTTCTACATTCTTTGTCGTTAATCGGCCCGCCACAGGTGTCATTTGCGCGGCGTGTTTAAATTATTATAAAGTACTGCATGACTATAAATAAACGTATTCAAGCTGAACGTACTGTGCTGGATAATAAATAACTCACGTTCACAACAGCTGCTGAAGAAAACAGTGAGTGCCATGTGCTTGACACAAACAAACCGAGCCAAATTGCCTCGAAAACGCTCTTCCTTGGTCTCTCAATCCTTCCCTGTGAGGGAGGTAATGCCAATAAGAAGGATGGATGGAAATAAGTGCACGCGCCAGCATGCATATCTTATACTGTACCGTGTCATGCATACAGTATACCGTACGTACACCGATTCTCAGTTTCCGTTTAGAAATCAATCTCGCGTGTTGAGTTAAAAGCATTTGAACATCTCCAAGTCAAATTAAGAAGCCTTCAAGAAAAAAATCATGTACTTTGTTTGATGTTGATGGAATCAGGTTGCATGAGTAGGTATTGGCGATGCTGATAATAAGGGGAATTAAATTTCTGGACAACATGTTTGAAGCTACAGTATATTATTGATTACTGCTCACAAATGACCCGCGTGCACGAAGTTGCCTAAATAAATAAACCCAGGGAGTGAAAAGCATCAAGATGATAATTTCAACTTGAGTGGTCTGTGTTTTCTGGGATATAGAGGTGCACTTAAATTTGTCCCAAAAATAAAGCAACGGCCTTGGAAAATGGAGGGGGGGGGGGGAGGGAGGTATAAGTGCTAATGAAAACGTGTTGAGTTATGTTATTAGACCTCCTGGTTGAAATTGTATTATTGGTATACTCCTTGATTGAGGGAATGGACCATCATGCAGGAATTAACTAAACATGTATTTATAATGAGGTTATCCACTTTGGAAGGGTTCCGACTGCAATCCTAAATACTCTGTGGAGTATGTATGGTACAGTACTTGTATATATATCCATCAATTATTATTACCGTCAACTTGATCATTTCCCTGTCGTAGGCATCCGAGTGGAGCCAGTAGACATCAAAGCCCTCGTTGGGGTGCGACTCGTACAATTTCCACCTGCCATTTCCCTCTTGCAAATCCTCGTATTCTCTCAACAATTCCTTTTCTTCATTCAGGGTCCACTTGAGACTCTCCTATAATGTATACAGTATATTATATGCGAGAAAAGCGGCACTTATTGTATACAGCAAGAAGACACCTGATGAAAATATCATGAAAAGAAAGAGGGACAAAAGAATATGAGGCACTTGTATATACAGTATTTGACTCACTCTTTCGATTCTCATCGTCGTTCTGCTCAAGTACAGTATACAGATTATGTAACGACAATGAGGAGGAAAGAATAAATTGAATTCAAGGCAGGTATGAAATAGGAGCTCTGTTTATTGCTGGCTGATTGGTTGGTTCACTAACCGGAACAGCGTCTGCCGAGTCGAGGTCAACTGCGACCGAGTCCAGGCAAGTGTACACAGCCAGGAAACTCAAAATGTTGCCCACGACTTGCAGCATTGTTTGAACTATTACTGTACACAGCACGTTTATGCACTTTGACCACAGCAGCAGCAGCAGCAGCAGGGAAGCATTAATAATAAAGGAAACTATTGTTTCATATGATTTCGAATCCAACTACTGCTGTATACACGTCGGTCGACAAATCGTGCATCACACGTTCAACACAGCATTCAGTTCGTTCAGTGATACATATACTGTACTGTATATAGACAATGAAGGGAGCTGGGTGATATTTGTGCGTCTTTCTCCATTATTGCATCAAAATATTATTCAGATTATTATTTTTTCTTCTTCTCCTTTTTTACTTTTTTTTTCTTTCTTGCTTTCTCTTGGTTTCTCGCGCCAATAAACAAGTCCTTCATTGTTCGCGATGGGAATAAAGAAGCCACAGCACCACCTATATAGAGCTATGCACAGTATTAGGGCACGTTATTGGGATTGATCAGCACTGACTACAACAACGATGATGATGATGAGGAGGAGGAGGGAGGCTCGAGGTTCAACGAATGCAAAGGCAAGTAAGGTAAGATACAGTATGTTCAGCACGTTTCTCGGCTCTCGTCGCGCGTCTGCGCATCAGCATTCACGTGCACAGGGATGGATGCTCATTCATGCTTGATTATGCTGAGCTGGACACTCCACCATTCACTGCCTGCATCAGAGGCGCTCCTCCTACTCCTCCTCTGAAGACGACGACGACTAACCAGCGCGGGGATTTGCCCAAGGAAGAGTTTAAGAAAGAGAGAGAGAGCGTATAACAATACTCTACTGCCCTGATAATACGGCTGCTGTCTGCAGGTAATTTCTGGGGAATACCAGGACAGTATAAGAAGCTGGAAATCCCTGAATCGCCGGTCTTCAAAAGGGTGGTACCGCGGACGAGTGCATGCAGGTAATCCTGCAGTTCATGCAGCCAAAAAAAAAAGGGGGATCTGACCCCAAAAAAGGGTCCGCCGGGAGTCCTTTGTCTGGGGCAGGGCCTGAGTTTTCAGGAGAATTCCCATGACGAAAGTGTCATTCTCATTTTGGGACACACTTTCAGCTTGCAAGTTTTTGAATTGTAACAAGTTTTTCCCTTTCAAGTTCGCGCATTTTAGCAACTCTTAGGAATAGATCCACAGGGTTATTTCAAATTATTTTTTCACATTAATGTGCAGATACAAAAAAAAGAAAGTAAATCCATTAATTAAGAATTACGCAAAGTATAAGAATTTCTCAGAGTATTTGGCAGTAATTTTTTACCAGCGAAACCTGTTCAGCTGGATTTTAAATACATGTTATCCTCAAAATTCTGCTGCACTCCACGCCTCAACATTTTTGCACCTCTTGTAATTTTTACAAAAATGTACATAAAAATGGGGATGTAGGCATTGCTTGTATTGCAGTACTGTATATACATCTCTGCATGGGGCACTTTGAAATTTATTCCCACAACAACTTCGCTGGATTCCCTTTGCTCGATTCCCTGAGGCAGAAATTTGTGGTAAGACAAAAAAAAACGAGAGAAAAAATTCCAACACATTCCTCAGGAAATTTTTTCCTGATCTCCATTTCATCATCATTCCGTGAATTAACTTCAACAGCTGTTCAGTGTTCCAGTAATTTGTAATGCATTATAAATTATGAAAAATTTTACTTGAGAAGCTGGCTTGCATTCTGCTAGGAATAGAATTAGTCTGCGTCACATCCAGTAGGAGAGCTTCCACATAAGGGAAACCAGCTGATAAATGTAAAATAATTTTAGTGTTTTACTTACAGCACAAAAGAGTGATATTGAAGGTACTGTAATGGTAGTACATTTTATTATCAAATGCATGTTTTAATTGGTATCTGAATACATTTAATACGAGGGGGACAGTGCTATAGTGAAAATAGATGCTTTGCTGGAAGTCAATTCCAATCTGAAGAATGGCCCATCCTGAAAGAAAGGCTTAATTTCAATGCAAAACTTAATGCAGTTGAACTTTAACAACTCACAAATCTCTATGCTGGTATTATTTTTGTGCAAAGGCTATATAATTTTTCACAAGCAGTGCACAGGATTTCACAATTTTGTGCATGTGACAAATGTTTATTTTCATGGAGCTTATTCATTTTTACAGTCTAGTCTCATTTGCCAGACTTAAGTCATCTCTGTTATAAATTTACAGCTCTGAATAGCTTTAATGTGTTTTCATCTCTAATCTGTCAGAATAAAAAAGTTGATGACTCAATGGCTAGCCAACTGATTTACTTCTACTTGGACTTTCATCCATAATCCAGTTCTTCTTGAGGAACTCATAGTTTCCAAAAGGCTCAAAATGTTTTTGCATGCATTTGGAAATGTTCTGAAAATTCTTAAATGGAATTTAATAAGCTCTTGTCTGGATTCATCCAGTAAATGTGCACAAGCATGAATGAATTTGATCCTAACCAGGTTCCACAACAAAGTGTGGGGTAGAAGTTGTGTTGATATGCATATACAGCATTGGTATTTATCAGCTTGCCCAAAATGAGGTCATGGGAGCAATCAATTCCATTGATACCAATTGTTGGGTTGCGCCGGGGCTACTTTGTAGCCCCTTGTAGCGTATTTGCAAAGGCCTCTAAAAACCGGGGCCTGGCACCAAGAAGTATGAAGAGGCAGGATGGAAGCTCCTGCTACCTTCCGCCACAAGTTCACCTGCTGCCAAAAACTGGATGTGAAAGTTGTTTTGTCAAAAGTTGTAGAGGAAGCCAGCGATGACCAGTATTGTCACTCGCTGACTTCATCTCATGAAAGAAGCATCTCCCTAGGAGCTCCAAGTTGTGTTGGTTATTATCCTGATTGTCTAATTGAGTCTTGATCTGTTGTTTGTGATTGTACTCTTGAAGTGTCTGTATTATTTGCCTGACTGTTGTTAGAGCATTGAAGTAAAACTCAAACTGTTCTTGGGACTCCGGTAAGGAGGATCTGGTCTCATATAGGCTGATTGCCCTGTTGGTTTATTTCATAAATCTTTGTGTTTCCGGCACCACAAAACTGGTGGCCAGTTCAACTGCCTTGTAAAGGCTTCAAATCCATAGCACCATTTAAAAAACAGTTAAGTGTTGGAAGTTTATTCAGTGTGAATTCTTGTGTTTTGTGTGTGTAAAATTTCAAAGTTTTCAATTCTGTGAATTTTTGAATTTTTGAATTTCTGCAAACAGAGAGAATCACAGCTTGAAGTGCAATGTCAATGAACCTGCCGCAATCACCCCCGATCTCAAGTAGGCTGTGCACAGTGTGCCATCAACGTTTTGATCTCGGGGCAATTGCTCAAGCTGAAAGCAGGCATCACATTTTGCGGAGTGCTTCCAGCATCCCAGATCCACTGAGTGGGCAAGTGTGAACCACTCAAAGGTCAGCACACACAACAGTTCAGGGTTCTCAGGTGGGGTCCAATTGCCAACCAGGTTAATGCCCTGAGGTGAAGGCCGCAACAAGCAACTGCTCATTGGTACAAGCATCACAGCAACTGAATGCGGGATGCCAAATACTCAATGTTGCAAACGCCGTAGGGGCAATTGACCTGATTTTTAAGACCCCCAAAATCAGACCTACGCAGGCAAGATTTGAGCAGCATATCATGCTACTCTTTGCACAGCAGCGAAATTCATTGCTCTCCCTGAAGGACCCTTCACTGAGGCTGAACTTGCGACAATCCCGCAATTGGCCATAGAAATCAACAGTATCTTGATATATCCAGAGGATATGACAAAAAAGGCGTGGTTGGTACTATGTCCCACACAACCAAAAGTAGCAGGAGTTGCTTTTCCCAAAGACCCCATCCTTGAGAAAGCAGAAACCGTTGAGCCAGCACAGATCCCCAAGGAATCTGGTGTGGAAATGGAGGATAACCCAGGGGAAACTTTGGAAACTGAAGAACAGAAAGGTCAAAATGCGAATCAAAGAAGGACAGTGCAAAAGCACAAAACCAGGTCTCTTTTTCTGTCTCCAGGGCAGAGAGAACCCAAGATGCCCTCGCAGGACGCTGGCTTCTTCAACCCAAAAGAACCAGGGCAATTTTCGTTCCTTGGATCTGTGGTAAAAACTGTTGATCCATACAAACAAGCTCTCAAAGTCTTTGGCACTGGTACATCAACCTTCGAAACTTTCACATGTAGACTTAGTAAAGTTGTAAGAAAAACAGGCTCAAAAGCCTTCATTTCTAAAGTTCTTGGGAAAACCGACTGCGGATTACACCTTTGAGTGGATGTGGACCAGTTTTACATTGGTTCACCTATTCCCCAAAGAGCAGTTAACGGATGCGGAGCGGACCAGGATCTTACTTTTGTACTTGGATGGTGACGTGTGGCAAAACATGGATGCATTTGCGCATCAGGACGAGGATGTCGAATACTTGGGGGCACTGGATGTGCTCTTTACCAAGTATGGCAGAACGGAGGAATTAAGGACAGAACTATATTGCAAGTTTGATCACTTACCTACTCCCTCCACACTCATTGAGTTCCACAACTATTTCAATAATGTCGTGAAGATTTTGGAAAAATTGAGCACTATCAAGACCAATATGCACCAAGTGCATCAAAGGTTTGGACCAGTCCTCAAAGCCCACCTTTGTAGAGGAGGATACTTGGAGATGATCCAAGTCAAAGTGGACAAATGTCCGCAATCAGTGGCTTACATTGCAAAGTGGCAGAAAAGACCACATACGCAATACTGCTACATCCGTTCTTACTTCCAGAGAATGTTGGGACTGGAAGAACCTTCTACCACGCTAGCCTTCAAAAACTCTGCAGATAACCCTGAGGGGTCCGATAAAGCTAAGACAAAGGAAGGAAAAGATGACACTGACAAAGGTCAGTCAACTGCAGTAGTGGCAGCAGCAACAGCCACAAGCATTCAACAACCAAAGAAGTATGATAACAAGCAAAATGGAAATTTGCATCATAAGCGCCGATGAGATCGCAAACAGCATTTGCACTCTAGAAGTCCGCCATGGAAATATCAAAAATGGGGAAGATCCCTGTACAGGCGGCAAAGCCGCTCACTGCAGCAATCTTGTTCAGATCAGCACGGGTCCTGCAACTATGGGAATGACAGAAACAATGACAGACGGGAGCAAGAGCCTCATAAGAACAACAACAGCTATAAACAAGACACTTGTTACCTGTGCAATGGGCAACATATCCCAATAGCATGCCCTCTGTCCATACCGCAAAGACAGCAAGCTGTACAACAGCAAAGACTCTGCCACAATTGTTTGATGGACACTCATTATGCACAAGAATGTCGGTCTACCTATTGGTACCATCAATGCAGAGGGGCACATCATTTAGCAGTTTGCAACTGCAATCAAGCAAGGCAACCTTGTCAGCAACAAGCTGCACAAGCAGTTGTTGCTGCACCAGCGGTTCATCAAGCTGCACCAGTAGCTGCGCCTGCAGTACCAGCCCCAGCGCCAGCAGCACATGCTGCAGCGCCTGTGGCTTCCGCATGATGGGATCCGGCAGCCAAACGATGGTTGGTACTGGTAGTAGCTGCGCCATCAACAATGCCAACATGCGCCTTCATGGAAATGGCCGCCATCCGCATAGAACCCACAGGGTGTACAGCATACGCCCTGCTAGATTCCGGCTCCCAGTTGACATTAATTACAAGTTTGCTACCCAGCAAAGAATGGGGGCGTTGGGCTGGGGAACGTTTTGACATTGACGTTGGCAACGCCGTTGCAGCGCCACTGTCTCATTGGGGCTGATTGCCTCAAATGCCCTTTTCTTTATTGACATTGGGGGAAGGCGATGAGAAGGCGCTGACATTGGCATTCTCCTAATGTTGTGAAAAAATGACAATGTATCATTGCCATTGTCAGCACCTTGGCAATGCCTGTTCAAAACGTAATTGCAAAAATGTGGGTGAAGACGTTTACAGTGGCATTGCAGAATCAGTTCTCGAGTTGACAACGGGTGGCATTAGCATGAACTTTGGTGATTGCAGTGGTACTGCAGTGACAACGCGGCTTGTGATAATGCTGTGGATTAAGCAGCAGCATAGGAGAAAATATTGTACATTTGAAAAGCAATGAATCTTTAATGAAATGTGCAAAAGTAAAAGTAAAATGCATATTGATTGAAATTATTGATTAATCAACAGAATTTATCTTATGGAATTTCAATGTGATGAATGTTGGAATTATAAAAGAACGACAAACATTTGCTCATCAGCAAACGATGTTTAACAACAAACATTTGCTCATCAAACAATGTTCAACCAAATTTTGAAAGTAGATCATGGTTTAACGTCTACTTCCAATGATATAATTCGAAAATTTGTTTGAGCATCTTTTGATGAGCAAATGTTTGTTGTTAAATGTTGTTTGATGAGCAAATGTTCATTGTTAAACATTGTTTGATGAGCAAATGTTTGTTGTTAAACATCGTTTGATGAGCAAATGTTTGTCTTTCTTTTATAATTCCAATGTTCATAACATTGAAATTCTATAAGATAAATTCTGTTGATTAATCAATAATTTCAATCAATATGCAAACGTTGTTTGATGAGTGAATATTTGTTGTTTGAACGTTGTTAACTGTCATTTGATGAGCAAATGTTTGTCATTTAATGTCGTTTGATGAGCAAATGTTTGTTGTTTGATGTCGTTTGTGGAGTATATGTTTGTTGTTTCATTATCGTTTAAAACAGTTTCTTCATACATTGTCTCATCATTAATTGATTATGTAATTATTTAATTTTTATGAAATACTTGTGCAAAATGAAAATACTTGTGCATAAGTTAGCATATGAATATATGTGCATTCCAGCTTAAAACCAGAAACACCTACAGTGTTAAGCAGACTGTATTTGTGTTTGTGTTTGTGGTTTTAAGAAAATGTCAGATGCAAGTACTATGTGTTGAATGCCTGTGATAGTCTTTCATAAAATTTCAGTTATCTTGCACCCTGAATCCTATTGTATTATAATCATATGTTATGTTTTCTTTCTTTTTAACCTTACCGTAAATCATTCGTACGTAATATATTATATATATATATATATATATATAACAATTAATTGCTTTTATATGCAAAGAAAATAAAAGATTCGTATCATTTTCAATCATTTTTGTAATTTATTCAATCAGTATTTCCACTCATTTCTGTTTATAGTGATTTGAACAATCCACGCATGTCCCACTCCACACCAGCTCTTTGTAAAACAAACATCTGACTATCAAGATGGCGCCACGCAGGCGCAGGAGGTTTTGACAGCTGGGAAATGTGCTAGGCATTCGAGAGTGCCAGGAAACCTTTGATCCCCCTGACAGTTTCAAGTTTATTTATAAGTAATTATTTGATAAACATGTTTGTAAAGGAGGTATTAAGAATGAATGAGTGTGTGTGTGTGCGTGAGTGTGTGTGTGTGTGTGTATGTTTTTTTTTTGTTTCTGTGTGGGTGTACTTGAAGAAGTGTGTGCTATGCACATGCGCGTGCCTGTCCACGTGTATTTCAAATATGATTTTGTATAGATTATATGTGTTTAACAAATTATAAATGTGTACTTGTGCGTGTGTGTGTGTGCATGTGCATGTGATTGTTTGCATGTGTTCATGTGTTTATGTGTCCATGATGTTTGTATTTTCTTGATATTCTTATTTTGGGTGTGTTGTACATATTTGTTACCACATTTAATTTAAAAAAATTGAATAACTGATGTATATTTCATTTCCTCAGAATTTGTAGTGAGAGTGCTGTTCAGGTTTGTTATCCTTTTACGTTATTTTTACTTTAAAAGACAACAACAATGAATAAACTAAGGGAACGTTAAAAGAGTGTCTGGCTCTTTTAGAGGTTCTTAACCCCTTGATCGCGGAGTGGTGAATTCCAACGACGCGAG
>CAJPEX010003287.1:0-30180 GCA_905338405.1 Notodromas monacha | reverse complement strand
CTTGGAGTGGGGCCAGGTCTGAGTGGAGTGAAGGCACACCGAAATGGGGTGTGGCTGCCGGTGGAAAAAGAGAGACTCGAACCCAGGTCAAAAGCTTACCCTCCACGGTTGCCTGGCCTTCGCAGCAACCCCCCCCCCCCCCCCTGGGTCGGGGTAAAAATGTTCTGAGTTGTCCTGCCAGGTCAGCGATCCCCGCGGATAAGTTTTAGTCCAGTGTTCGGTATTGCGCATTTACTCTTGTCATGTGAAATACCAAAGGAAAAAATAATAATTCTAGACGAGAATGGTGCCAATTTTTAAAACCATGACGACGAAACAATTTTTATGGCTCGGCAGTTAATTGATACTGCCGTATGCAAATGAACTTTCTGTAAAACGCAATTCGAGGAACGGAAAAAATCTTTGTATAGAGCACCGTATGACATTGAATGAAATTCCTATGGTACCGAAAAAAATCATTGTGTAGAGAACGTCTTGGTAGACAGTGATCCACCTGTATATTCATATTGCGTCTTTTCGAAGAATGATTCCAGAAATTGTCCGTCGTTTTTGAATTTTTGTATCATGAAGCCGACTGCTTTACTTCTCCAAAATTGTTTTTTCTTCTGGAAGACCTTTTTTTCGAACAAAGGATGAATCGGATCTGATGCGGTTAATACGCAGTTGAGTTCCTTCGTGACAGATGTTGGCTCTTCGACAAATATGTCATCTGAGAAACATCTTGATGCCGTGTGTATATTTTTTAGCAATTCTGGATGAGACATTTTTCGAACCGAAGTAGACGGTGTCTTGTTTGTTTTCAGGATCATTTTTATGATTTTGCTTCAGCTATTTTTAGCGGAAACATAATTTTCAAAAATTTCTTCCTTTTAGTTTCTGACTAATAGGGGCAATGTTCTTTTTAAATATTTTAAAACCCGCTTTTAAAATTGATCATTTTTATGATTTTGCTTCAGCTATATTTAGTGGAAACATAATTTTCAAAAATTTCTTCCTTTTAGTTTCTGACTAATAGGGGCAATGTTCTTTTTAAATATTTTAAAACCCGCTTTTAAAATTCAAGGCACATAATATTACAAATTTCAAAATCGTGTGATCATAAATTTTTTACTGGCAAAAATGTTGGTTTCCCTTGCGCAAAAGCACCCTAAACAGATTTTTGTGGGCCCCTATTAGTTGGAGAAGCTTGAATATGGAGTGACATTTTATGACATCAAAGTGTTTGGGACTCTAAAAAAGCTTTGGTATAAAAATTAAATTTGTTGAAACAAAATTAATATATATTTGTTTCTAATTAGGAGGGAAAACAAATTTGCTGTAAGCATTAATTTGTTGAAAAGAGACTTTTAGTGAGGAGATTTGACTATAATGTATTACTTTTTAGTTCTTGTGTACCTTCTGTAATAAATCAAAAGCAGCTCCTGTTCAACAACATTCTTTGCAAAATTATATTTTTTCTGTTTCCATCAGGAATGCAGTAGAGATAGTCCAGCTGTATCCCTATTTTTTTTCATCTCCACCGCATTTGATAAATGTTTTGGCTTCCGGTGGCAAATCAAATTATATTCATTTATACTGACGCAGATGTGCAATGCCGAAACCTGTCCGTAAGATGATTTAATGCGGCACACTGCCATATTCCCCCGTTACCCCGAAATTCTTGTACCTCTGGACAGAATATCTTCTTACACCCCATTTTCCNCCCCCCCCCCCCCTGGGTCGGGGTAAAAATGTTCTGAGTTGTCCTGCCAGGTCAGCGATCCCCGCGGATAAGTTTTAGTCCAGTGTTCGGTATTGCGCATTTACTCTTGTCATGTGAAATACCAAAGGAAAAAATAATAATTCTAGACGAGAATGGTGCCAATTTTTAAAACCATGACGACGAAACAATTTTTATGGCTCGGCAGTTAATTGATACTGCCGTATGCAAATGAACTTTCTGTAAAACGCAATTCGAGGAACGGAAAAAATCTTTGTATAGAGCACCGTATGACATTGAATGAAATTCCTATGGTACCGAAAAAAATCATTGTGTAGAGAACGTCTTGGTAGACAGTGATCCACCTGTATATTCATATTGCGTCTTTTCGAAGAATGATTCCAGAAATTGTCCGTCGTTTTTGAATTTTTGTATCATGAAGCCGACTGCTTTACTTCTCCAAAATTGTTTTTTCTTCTGGAAGACCTTTTTTTCGAACAAAGGATGAATCGGATCTGATGCGGTTAATACGCAGTTGAGTTCCTTCGTGACAGATGTTGGCTCTTCGACAAATATGTCATCTGAGAAACATCTTGATGCCGTGTGTATATTTTTTAGCAATTCTGGATGAGACATTTTTCGAACCGAAGTAGACGGTGTCTTGTTTGTTTTCAGGATCATTTTTATGATTTTGCTTCAGCTATTTTTAGCGGAAACATAATTTTCAAAAATTTCTTCCTTTTAGTTTCTGACTAATAGGGGCAATGTTCTTTTTAAATATTTTAAAACCCGCTTTTAAAATGCAAGGCACATAATAATACAAATTTCACAATCGTTGGATCATAAATTTTTCACTGGCAAAAATTTTAGTTTCCCTTGCGCAAAAGCACCCTAAACAGATTTTTGTGGGCCCCTATTAGTTGGAGAAGCTTGAATATGGAGTAACATTTTATGACATCAAAGTGTTTGGGACTCTAAAAAAGCTTTGGTATAAAAATTAAATTTGTTGAAACAAAATTAATATATATTTGTTGCTAATTAGGAGGGAAAACAAATTTGCTGTAAGCATTAATTTGTTGAAAAGAGACTTTTAGTGAGGAGATTTGACTATAATGTATTACTTTTTAGTTCTTGTGAATCTTCTGTAATAATACAAAAGCAGCTCTTGTGCAAAAACATTCTTTGCAAAATCACATTTTTTCTGTTTCCATCAGGAATGCAGTAGAGATAGTCCAGCTGTATCCCTATTTTTTTTCATCTCCCCCGCATTTCATAAATCTTTTGGCTTCCGGTGGCAAATCAAATTATATTCATTTATACTGACGCAGATGTGCAATGCCGAAACCTGTCCGTAAGATGATTTAATGCGGCACACTGCCATATTCCCCCGTTACCCCGAAATTCTTGTACCTCTGGACAGAATATCTTCTTACACCCCATTTTCCCCACCCACGTACATACATATGCAGGCTGTGTGCTTGTTGTGCAAGAGGCGGGGGGTTTGACCTGGGAAAAGGAATGAGGAAAAAAGCGTTCGGGAAGGAACATGACCTAAATTGCGCCTCCCCCGGAACTGGTTCAATTGATGAGAAGGCCTGGAGTGTGTGTGTGTTTTTTTTTGTGAAGGGACTGGTTCGAAAGTTCGCTTTCATTCTGCCAAAAATGGATGGAGTGTGTTTTTTTTTTGCAGTGGCGAAGTTTGTTTTTCTCCTTTTTTTGCTGCTTCAACTGTTTTTTTTTTTCGGCGAAGTTTATATTAGAAAAATGCGGAAATGGTTTTCGTCGGAAAAAAAGATTCGTCTTTCAAGTGGATGACTGACCCCAGTGAGAAATCCTTCGGTGTAACGTGAGTTTCCTTTTATGATTTTTTCAATGGAAGCAAGAGGTTTTTAATTAAATTTTTGGGGACGGGATTTCAGTATAGCGAGTTGATTGTTATCTATTTTTTGGAAAGTCTCAGGATGTTCTGATTATTGAGAGAATGGTCAAATTTTCCTCTTTTCACTCCTACCTCTGATCTTGAGTTCTTGAAAGTTGGATTGAATGAATCACTGACCTGACAAAATACAATTTAAAATACTGTACCTGAATACTGGTGAATTTTGTTGCGAAGAGAGTCCACTTGTATTTAGATTTTCCTTAATTCCGTGATGTCAGTGATTCATTTTATTTTCTCTATATAGCGAAATTTGTTTATCCGTTGAAATTCTGAATTTCGTTGTAGAGAGAGTCCACCTGTACAGTATTTCGATTTTTTCCATAATTTCTTCTGGTCTGTGATCCATTTTTCAAACTTCCGAGAACGCAAGGAAAAACGACTGGGAGACATTTGCTGCAGAAAACCATTATAAATTGGTAGAGAATCCTTTGGGACCAAAAAAATTGCGTTATACTGTACGAAGAAACTCGTTATAGAGAGTCTATCTGAAGGCTATTTCATAGCGAACTGATGCCTGATGAAACGTAACAAAATATCATGCAACACATGTTTAATTGAAAATCAAATCACTCACTCAAAGAAATCTCCATCGAAGCAATCAGTTGTCAGTGGAAAACATTCTTTGAATGTCTCAAGTTTTTGCACTTACTTTTCACGAATTTTTAACTCATTGTTCCCGAAGTATCCAAAGTTTGATGCGATGCAAATATATTTCGCAAATCCCGTGCATGTATTTCTTAGCTGTGTGGAGTGTCGGGGAAACTTACGGGTGAAGCCCGCTTCCGAATTCTTCGCGGTAGTTGGTCCAACATGGGAAGAATGAAGAATTCACCGCCAAAATTCGGCAAAGAAAGAAAGAAAGAAAGAAAAAAAAATTGTATAAAAGACGGGTGCGTTTTGCGGTTGTGCCGTGACGGCGATCCGAAATAATTCATGCTGGGCGCTTTTGTGATGCAGGAAGTTGAAAGTGTTCAAGAAATCCGGAGGCGGTTAGTGGGGGGTTGTTTTCTTCCGGTGTACGGGGGACGTTTTTTGTTGTTGTTGTGGGTCCATCACTTCTGGATTTCTGAATTTTTTTTCCATACGAATAATGAGGTTGAAGTACTGGGCTGTATTTTAGCTTTAATATTTATTGAGGATCATCTTACGGTTGAACGTGAGTGCCAATCTTCTGGTTTCAAATTTTCCGTAGTTTCAAAAAATCGAGGATATACTGTGGTATATGCATCATTTTGTGTGTACCGCGAAGTTCGAACCCAATTTTTTTGCAGATTTAAAAACTGTTGGCGAATTTTGGGAGGCTAAACTATTTTTTTCCCCTTTCGGAGGTATGGTCCTACTATTTTATACCGATACAGTTTATGAAGTACGTGGATATTGATTTGGTAATTCTATGTAGTTTTTATTTGCTTTTTATGTATCTTCAGTGGCTTTTTAGCTGCAGCTGTTAAAATTATGCTCGGATTGTTCTTGGTTTTTCAGAATAAATGCATCGCTCGATTTTTTTTCCAAATTTGCGGATGTTACTTTAGGTTCAATTGTAAGTTATAATTTATAAAACGATACATATTTGAAGAAATTTGGCTTCGTAAACTTCGACCCCTTAACTTCTCGGCTTTTAAAACATTTTCAAAACTCAGATTTCGTGACTTATTATCTAATACAGTATTTTCCGAAAAATGTTTCATGGTAATCTTAAGAGGCATACGTGCCGTAGATGCTAAACTTGATCAATTGTTTGACAATGACTTATGCTGAAAAAATGAAGGTGGGAAATTCCCAGATATTCTTCTGCTTATTTCAATTAGGCCGAATGCAAACAATGCCTATCAGACAGTTTTGCTGTTTCAGTGTTTGAAGAAATGCGAAAAAACGAATCTACAGGCTTGGAATGTCCAAATATTGTTTCAAGGAGGCTTCCGATTTATAACAAAGAAAGCAAAGCATTTGAAAAATATTAAAAAGTCCCTTCAAGGGTCGTGAATCAAAAAAGAAAAAAGAAAAAATACTGTATATCTATATCCATTTTACTGGACTGTATAATCTTGTTTCACCAAATAATCAATCAGAACAAATTCATTTTTCAGGTCCCTGCCCAATATCCACTATTTTGAAAGAGTTTGTGTGCAACCATGTTTTACAAAGCTGTTTTCCTGGCCCCAATGGCTTTGTTGTACTGTACCAAGATTTTACTGCATATAAATGAACTTCAATGTTCTTGTGTATACTATAGTGGTGGATTTACAAGTTTTTTCAGTCTTTTAATTTCATTTTTTGGAGTCCCATTAGTCTTGTACTCCTCATCACCTAAAACTGTTGGCGAATTTTGGGAGGCTAAACTATTTTTTTCCCCTTTCGGAGGTATGGTCCTACTATTTTATACCGATACAGTTTATGAAGTACGTGGATATTGATTTGGTAATTCTATGTAGTTTTATTTGATTTTTATGTATCTTCAGTGGCTTTTTAGCTGCAGCTGTTAAAATTATGTTCGGACTCTTCTTGGTTTTCCAAAATAAATGCATCGCTCGATTTTTTTTTTCAAATTTGCGAATGTCTCTTTAGGTTCAATATAAATTATAATTTATAAAACGATACATATCTGAAGAAATTTGGCTTTGTATTCTTCGACCCCTTACTTTCTCGGCTTTTAAAACGTTTTCAAAACTCAGATTTCGTGACTTATTATCTAATATTTTCCGAAAAATGTTTTATGATAATCTTAAGAGGCATACGTGCCGTAGATGCTAAACTTGATGAATTGTTTGACAATGACTTATGCTGAAAAAATTACGATGGGAAATTCCCAGATATTCTTCTGCTTTTTTCAAATAGGCGGAATGCAAACAATGCCTATCAGACAGTTTTGCTGTTTCAGTGTTTGAAAAAATGCGAAAAAACGAATCTACAGGCTTGGAATGTCCAAATATTGTTTCAGGGAGGCTTCCGATTTATAACAAAGAAAGCAAAGCATTTGAAAAATATTAAAAAGTCCCTTCAAGGGTCGTGAATCAAAAAAGAAAAAAGAAAAAATACTGTATATCTATATCCATTTTACTGCTGGACTGTATAATCTTGTTTCACCAAATAATCAATCAGAACAAAGTCATTTTTCAGGTCCCTGCCCAATATCCAAAATTTTGAAAGAGTTTGTGTCCAACCATTTTTTACAAAGCTGTTTTCCATGTCCCAATGGCTTTGTTTTACTGTGCCAAGATTTTACTGCATATAAATGAACTTCAATGTTCTTGTGTATACTATAGTGGTGGATTTACAAGTTTTTTCAGTCTTTTAATTTCATTTTTTGGAGTCCCATTAGTCTTGTACTCCTCATCACCACCAGGAAATAAGATGCATCCCCCTGTGTTAGGATTGAGTTTTTAGTCTCAATAATATGGCTCAGTCTATGGTGAAGGCTTTATAACACCATGAAATCTCATTGCAATTACCAATTTAAAAAATATTAATCTTAGTAACTCAGAAGAGGGGAAAAGTGAGGTTTGCACCTTATGCAGGAATGGAATTTTCCCCAAACTTTCAGCTAAATTGAAGTGCTGGTCTTATTCAAGGGTGCTGTCAAGTATAGTGAAATACAGTCAAACACCAATTCAGTGTCACAGTTTGTCCCACAAGATTTTGTGGTCTAAGCAAGGATGGCACTGAATCAAGGGAGGTCTACAAATTCAATTATGTTCACAAATTGTAATATGAAATATGTAAATCTTTATGATGTCATATCAATTGTGTCCAATTTGTGACAGTGCTTCTACTTTCAAAAGTTAGAAACATTTTTGTTGGCACTAAATTTGGGTCTTCATTCAGAACATCATAAGGGATATTTGTTCTTGTAACAAATAAGGTGTAACAAGCAAGGTTGGCTATAAATTGGTGGTTGACTGTATTGGAATTACTCGAGGTTGGTCTTTTAAAATATGAATCATGGTAACTGAGATGGGGAGAGAGCTAAAGTTTGCATCTTATGCAGGGATGGAATAATTTCCAAAATTGTGGCATAAAAAATGAGGTACGTGTCTTACTCAAGGGGAGTAAATGTGGTAGAATTTGTGTACCATCCCTTGCATGATGGGTGTATGGGATCACATTTAGCCCTCCTACACTGACGCACACCAACTTCTTCCCCCTTTTCTGCCGTATTGGGTGATGGATGCACATGGCTGCTTGTACCTGCAGAGCATAAACGATTCAGCATTACCACTAGGGGAACCATGGCTTCATTAACTGATTTTCTTTTGAATTATGGAGTACTTCCTGGAAGGTGGCTTGTGGGAGGGGCTAGCATTTGGCAAATGTTCCTCTGCCCTAATTAGTGTGAAGCAGCTTTTGTGTGATGAAGTTGTTGGTGTGAAAATGAATTGCTTTATTTTAGTGGAAGTTCATGGAAGTGTTGCCAGCATTACAGCACTGAGTACCATTTGTTCAAGTGTGGGCTTTTTGCAGCAGCTGTAGAGGCGGCTGTTGATGAAAATGGTAGAATTGCCTTGGAAGATCTAGAGGCAACCCTTAGAAATAATGCCATGTTGATTTCAAAAATTCTGAGGGGAAAGCTGGGCTACGACAAAAAGGGCGCCTCATCTTTTGAGTAGAGAGCAAAACTCTGCCAGGGTGAATTTTGAAAAAAATTCAAAAAAAATTTCAAACAGGGCTGATATTTTTTTGTGTGTCACAGAATATGTTTCCCCTAAAAAATCACTTTTTTCAGCTCAACTGTAGGCCATTTTCATTGCTACTCCAAGAACCTTTGTTAGAACCCTCGCTTATTGCAGACATGTTTTTTTTTCTCAATTTTTTCTAGAAGTCTAAAAATATGGGAAATCAGAGAATTACATATGTTTTTAACGCCAAGAAGAATTGGAGTGAACATACACTGATCCTGCAGAGGAAATTGGCAAATGCTGACATTTAGCACTGAATTTCCCAAAATTTCCATCTACAAGACTGCCCAAACCCATGGCAGAATCAAATCCATGATATTAATGATCAGGCAGGTAGGATAATGCCATTGGCCCAAAGTTCTTGTTGTGAAAGTGTGTCAAGGTTTTCTTCCAACACTTTTGAAAGCTAAGGGAAAGTGTAGGATTACCTTTCACCAGAGTATGGGAAAGATGTAGCCTTCATTTGGATTCAAAATCTGGGACATCACTTTGAATATAAGCTGTGCAGTTTTCTATTAATCTTCACAGTTGAACTTTGCCTCTTGAAGTGAGAAAATATTTTATTTTTTGCCTACTTTAACATGTGTTCATTTTTGGGGGTGCAAAATATGTCTTGCTGGAGGGTTTAGAACAGGGGTGCCCAACTCAAGTGTGGTCAAGGGCCACACTGAAAAGCGGACCTTCTCTGTGCTCCACAATTGTAAAAATAAATTAAATCCTCTACAGTCTACAATTCTAAACATGTTAGACCCCTTTGAATTTTAAAAAGTCAACAATGAGTCCCCTTTTTGAGAAAGCTTGGCAATTCTCAAAGTAATTTATATTGCTCAAGTCTTCGTGTTTGGACTTGTAATGCCAGCAAAGATTGTATTCCTCAGAAACTGAATGTTTTTCATGACAAACAAGGCAAAACATTTTGCCATTAAAGGTTGTGAAGAAATATGTGTTTGTCCATTCTTCATTAAATACTCTGCATTAATTGTCAATTTGTTTGTGTCACTGCTCTCAGACATTTCTAGTCAAAACTTTGTTGAATGCAAAATTGTTCAACAATTACTTTCTTTGACCAGAAGAGCATTGTTAACCCTTAAATCCCTCAGCATTTTCCATTTATCTCATGGTGCTCAATCCCTATTTGTCCCCTGCATGTTTTTTTTTCAAAAGAAAAATTACATTTCCATTTTTTTCCTCTGGAGGAAGAGCTGCAATTAAACTCACACTTATGTTTTTGAGTGAATTTTTTTTATCCTTACTCAATATTTCCCAGCACAAAAAAATCAAATATTCCTAAACACTATGAAGAAGTGACAACAGAATACTCAGTTTATCACAAATATATGATGGCACCATGCACAATTGTGAACCATTGTACTCTCTGTTCGTTTTAATTTTAAAAATGCACTGCAAATAAATAGATACTGCTTCATTTGCATCACATTTCCTGAAAATCAGAACAATTGCTGAAGAAAGATGCATGCATGTGCCAGTTGAAAGCATGGGAGCATGGAGTGTGCAACTAAGTGCCCATTCCGTGACTGAAAATCCTAAAAGCTTACAGAAATACTGAATTATTCTTGGTACTTTGTATGTACACTGTAAGCATCAAAGAAAAAATTTTCTGGAGTTTCTTAGAAACAATAATGAAAATACATCATAAAAATTGCTGAAAATCCTGGAAGCTTACAGAAATACTGAATTATTCTTGGTACTTTGTATGTACACTGTAAGCATCAAAGAAAAAATTTTCTGGAGTTTCTTAGAAACAATAATGAAAATACATCATAAAAATTGCTGAAAACTGGAAAATTTCACAATTTTGCTTGATATTTTTCAAGCTAAGGCAATTTTGTTGGGATGGTCTGAGGGGTTTGAAGGCCTTTGCAGGCCAGACCTGCCCACAGGCTGTATCTTGGGCACCCCTGCTTTAGCTCATTCTAATTTATTTAACTTGAAAATTTTTACAGGCAGTCATGCACAGGGATGTTTTACAAGTTCACTAATTTTTTCATTGAAAAATTTTACAAATTGAAGCAACTAAAATTGAAAAAGTAAAAAGAGTTGATTTTTGTACAATTTTGAAGATGTAATTACAATTTTTGTTGTAATTCTGTCAAATTTTTAGATTTTGGCATTTAAAAAAAAAGAAAATTAAAAACATCTTTGTGCATGCAACACTGTAAAAAATTTGAGAATGGGTTGAAAATTGAATATTTTTTAATTTTCGAAGTCCGCAAAACTGACTATGGTATGTGAACTGGTTTTTAGTCAAAATGCAGAAGCATTCTTGGTGTTTGATTTTTGACGAGGTGCAGTAAGCATCCCATGTGGTCTAGTGGCTAGGATATCTGGCTTTCACCCAGAAGGCCCGGGTTCAATTCCCGGCATGGGAACTCTCTTTTGTTCAGTAAGTTTGTGTTTATTTCTTGGCAGAATATACTGCATATCACACTTCTGAAGAATCTTGGTGGTGCAACTGTTTTCTTGAATGATGAACACCTAGTCCGTTGGAAACATTTTTATTTCTAAAAAATAACTAGATAGAAGTCATTATCACAATCAAATTTTCTATCCTACCTCACCATGTCCTCCCATGTTGTCTAGTGGTTAGGATATCTGGCTCTCACCCAGAAGGCCCGGGTTCAATTCCCGGCATGGGAACTCTCTTTTGTTCAGTAACTTTGTGTTTATTTCTTGGCAGAATATACTGTATATCACACTTTTGACAAATCTTGGTGGTGCAATTGTTTTCTTGAATGATGAAAACATAGTCCAATGGAAAAACTTTTATTTCTAAAAATTAATCAGATAGAATTCATTATGACAATCAAATTTTCTATCCCGTCTCTCAAATCCCTCCCATGTGGTCTAGTGGCTAGGATATCTGGCTTTCACCCAGAAGGCCCGGGTTCAATTCCCGGCATGGGAATCTATTTTGTTGGGTGACTTTTTTAATTTTCTCAATAGAAAATACATTCTATCATGCTTCTGACAAATTTGGGTTTGCGTGGGATATTTTAAAATTAATTATTCATGATTTTTTCAGTCAGAACACTTCTCTCCCAAAATTGAACTTACAAATATTTCAATAGACATTTTGTGAACAATCACTCACTCACACAAAAAAAAATGCTCCTGTTGATTGCTGTTTCATTATTTTCCCAAGCAAGTCAGCTTCATTTAAATATCTGACCACTCATCAATGATGAGAATGTCATCCAGTGAAAGAGTTTTCAAGCATAAAAAATATCTGGCAAGCATTCATGATGGCAATCTAATTTTGTCATCATTGTTATCAAGTCCTCCCATGTGGTCTAGTGGCTAGGATATTTGACTTTCACCCAGAAGGCCCCGGTTCAATTCCAGGCATGTTAATGTGTTTTTTGCACAATCATAACAATTTTTGTTGATCCACTTCACAATACTTTTATAGGAGCCGTGTGGTTCAGCGCTGTTGCAAAAATTCATCAACTNTGTGGTCAAGGGCCACACTGAAAAGCGGACCTTCTCTGTGCTCCACAATTGTAAAAATAAATTAAATCCTCTACAGTCTACAATTCTAAACATGTTAGACCCCTTTGAATTTTAAAAAGTCAACAATGAGTCCCCTTTTTGAGAAAGCTTGGCAATTCTCAAAGTAATTTATATTGCTCAAGTCTTTGTGTTTGGACTTGTAATGCCAGCAAAGATTGTATTCCTCAGAAACTGAATGTTTTTCATGACAAACAAGGCAAAACATTTTGCCATTAAAGGTTGTGAAGAAATATGTGTTTGTCCATTCTTCATTAAATACTCTGCATTAATTGTCAATTTGTTTGTGTCACTGCTCTCAGACATTTCTAGTCAAAACTTTGTTGAATGCAAAATTGTTCAACAATTACTTTCTTTGACCAGAAGAGCATTGTTAACCCTTAAATCCCTCAGCATTTTCCATTTATCTCATGGTGCTCAATCCCTATTTGTCCCCTGCATGTTTTTTTTTCAAAAGAAAAATTACATTTCCATTTTTTTCCTCTGGAGGAAGAGCTGCAATTAAACTCACACTTATGTTTTTGAGTGAATTTTTTTTATCCTTACTCAATATTTCCCAGCACAAAAAAATCACATATTCCTAAACACTATGAAGAAGTGACAACAGAATACTCAGTTTATCACAAATATATAATGGCACCATGCACAATTGTGAACCATTGTACTCTCTGTTCGTTTTAATTTTAAAAATGCACTGCAAATAAATAGATACTGCTTCATTTGCATCACATTTCCTGAAAATCAGAACAATTGCTGAAGAAAGATGCATGCATGTGCCAGTTGAAAGCATGGGAGCATGGAGTGTGCAACTAAGTGCCCATTCCGTGACTGAAAATCCTGGAAGCTTACAGAAATACTGAATTATTCTTGGTACTTTGTATGTACACTGTAAGCATCAAAGAAAAAATTTTCTGGAGTTTCTTAGAAACAATAATGAAAATACATCATAAAAATTGCTGAAAAATGGAAAATTTCACAATTTTGCTTGATATTTTTCAAGCTAAGGCAATTTTGTTGGGATGGTCTGAGGGGTTTGAAGGCCTTTGCAGGCCAGACCTGCCCACAGGCTGTATCTTGGGCACCCCTGGTTTAGCTCATTCTAATTTATTTAACTTGAAAATTTTTACAGGCAGTCATGCACAGGGATGTTTTACAAGTTCACTAATTTTTTAATTGAAAAATTTTACAAATTGAAGCAACTAAAATTGAAAAAGTAAAAAAAGTGGATTTTTGTACAATTTTGAAGATGTAATTACAATTTTTGTTGTAATTCCGTCAAATTTTTAGATTTTGGCATTTAAAAACTAAGAAAATTAAAAACATCTTTGTGCATGCAACACTGTAAAAAATTTGAAAATGGGTTGAAAATTAAATATTTTTTAATTTTTGAAGTCCGCAAAACTGACGGTATGTAAACTGGTTTTTAGTCAAAATGCAGAAGCATTCTTGGTCTTTGATTTTTGACATCCTGCAGTAAGCATCCCATGTGGTCTAGTGGCTAGGATATCTGGCTTTCACCCAGAAGGCCCGGGTTCAATTCCCGGCATGGGAACTCTCTTTTGTTCAGTAACTTTGTGTTTATTTCTTGGCAGAATATACTGCATATAACACTTCTGAAGAATCTTGGTGGTGCAACTGTTTTCTTGAATGATGAACATGTAGTCCAATGGAAACATTTTTACTTCTAAAAAATAACTAGATAGAATTCATTATGACAATCAGATTTTCTATCCCACCTCAACATGTCATCCCATGTTGTCTAGTGGTTAGGATATCTGGCTCTCACCCAGAAGGCCCGGGTTCAATTCCCGGCATGGGAACTCTCTTTTGTTCTGTAACTTTGTGTTTATTTCTTGGCAGAATATACTGTATATCACACTTTGGACAAATCTTTGTGGTGCAATTGTTTTCTTGAATGATAAAAACATAGTCCAATGGAAAAACTTTTATTTCTAAAAATTAATCAGATAGAATTCATTATGACAATCAAATTTTCTATTCCATCTCTCCAAGCCCTCCCATGTGGTCTAGTGGCTAGGATATCTGGCTTTCACCCAGAAGGCCCGGGTTCAATTCCCGGCATGGGAATTTATTTTGTTGGGTGACTTTTTTAATTTTCTCAATGGAAAATACATTCTATCATGCTTCTGAGAAATTTGGTTTGCGTGGGATATTTTTAAATTAATTATTCATGATTTTTTCAGTCAGAACACTTCTCTCCCAGAATTGAACTTACAAATATTTCAATAGACATTTTGTTAACAATCACTCACTCACACTTTTTTTTACGAGGACAACTAACGACAAAGTAATAAAAGGGTTCGTTCAGTCGAAGTAAATTTATAGACTGGTGAGTAGTTACTACTCTTACAGTAGGTCACTTTCTCAAAAGTTCGTATTTTTTATTCTGGCAAGCATTCATGATGGCAATCTAATTTTGTCATCATTGTTATCAAGTCCTCCCATGTGGTCTAGTGGCTAGGATATTTGACTTTCACCCAGAAGGCCCCGGTTCAATTCCAGGCATGTTAATGTGTTTTTTGCACAATCATAACAATTTTTGTTGATCCACTTCACAATACTTTTATAGGAGCCGTGTGGTTCAGCGCTGTTGCAAAAATTCATCAACTGCTCAGAATGTATATTGTAACGTCATAATTGTGTATTATCCAGAGCCATTCTTTTTTTTTCAGCCAAGTTTGGATTGGAAAGTTCCTGGAACAAAATGGGCAGTATTTTGCAAGATGAGCTATTATTTTTTGTTCAGGCTGTTGAGGATTCAAGGAGGTATTTGTGTGTACCATTCCTTTTCAGTGTACAGTACAAATCATGGCCACTCTTATCTGTGTTTTTTCACCAAAGAAACATTGCCTGCACAATTTGCATGCACCTCCATGAATACTTCATGAGCATTTAGCAGAGCATTGAAATCAAGCCAATATGAGAGAAATGTTCTGCAATTTGAAGTTTTTTTTGGATTTAGCAAGAAATGATAGCTGGAGGTGGATTTGGCAAGAAATGCTTTGCAGATGTGGATTTTTCAAGGTGATGAAAATTTTTGCTGAAAATACTTCTCCCCTTCAGCTTTATGTATTTGAAGAAAAGTGGGGTCTAAATCAATATACAGTTCGTATTGAGAAGACACACTGTGAAAATTTACTGGAAGAGATAATATCAGCAAGAAATACAGTACATTACAACTGAATGATCCAATGTTTCAACCTTTCCTGAATTGTCAAACTTTGAACAATTCATACCCACGCGTTTTTTGTGCAAGTTTTCTGCAATTATTAACGGTCGTTCATGTACTGTTCTTCTATTTTTTGGGAGTGAAGTTGATACCTTAGGGTAAGGACAAGGCCTGCGAGGTCTCATTTTCTTTTTCTCACGCATTACAGAATTTATCTTCGATTTTGGCCTGCAGTTCGAATCCCGGAACACGAACCCATTGAACTCGAAAATAAAGAAGCGCAAGGAGTGACGGCGGCGGGTATAAGTTGAGCCCTCGTCAAAAGTCGCTGGTCAAGTGAGCGCCAAATATAGTACAACTGAACGTCACCTCAATGAGCTCAGTTTTTTTTTTTTTTTTTTTACTCGATTTATAAATATTTTATGTCACCCTGCTTGCTGAAAAAGAGTTCAAAACAGGCACAATTTTTCTTGGGAACTCTTTTTTTAAACAAATCTTACCAATTGATTGTGGTACAAAATATTTTTCTACAGTACAGGATTGTGAAGATTAGGTGTTACTGATAGCAGAAAAATCGGAAAATTGATGAATGATATTGATGAAATTTGCAGAGTGGAAAGCAGTCGAAAGACAACTGTGTTTCTTTAATGATAAACCATTCAACAGGATTGGGATGCCTCAATTTATTAATTTCATTTTTACCAGTGGAATTTCAATTATTCAAATAGTTCACCTTTAACGTTTTTTTTAATGTTACAGGAAATTTCTGCTTGACTCCAGGCCCAAAATTTCCTGAAATGAGGTATGAATTATTATGGAATTTAATATCCTGCCCACCTGCATACAGTGTTTATTTGTATTGTTCAAGGTACAGGCAGAAGAACAAGGAAAATTATTTTCAACAGAATAGAGAAGAAAAAATATTTTTCACTCCTTTAAATATCATGTTTCAGGGGATTTTATTTTGCTTCTTGTCAGACAATCACTTAAAATGTAAAAAGTCCACTGAACAAGTTTTTCAAAAGTTATGGTGAATTTATGTGTGACTCCATACCCCAAAAATCCCTAAACTGAGTGTTTTGAATCTCTATGAAATCTCCAGGATTTCTTGGGAATACCATTTGCAAATACAGTGGGGTGTTGAAAGAAACACAATTTTTTTGCATGACGTTTGTTAGTCAAGACCCAGCTGTGAATTATTTCCATACTTTCAAAAAGCAACACAGAAACAAGGAAAACGATTTTCATACACAGTCCAGAATAATGAAAAAATCTATCATTCCTTTTTATTTTCAAGTATCCTGGCTCCAAATTACATTTAGTTTTTGTCCAGGTGTTCACTTTACATTTTCCACGCCCATGTAAAGTAGCCCGCACATTGATTTTGCTGTAATACTGTTTTGCGAGGCGTCCATTATCCGGGGTACCGGTGTTGCTTTATCCTCAAGAAAAAAAAAACGCGCAGTTGGGTGGCTCCAAGTTGTGAGGCTCCTCATAGCACACAAAGCTGGTCGTCGGCGCGGGGGGGGTTTCGGGCCGCATATAAGGGCTGCTGCTGGCAGCGCCTGCCTGGGTTTTCGGCTTGTTCCAAAAAACCCTGTGTGTGGCGGCGCATGGTCAGTGTGGTGCTTGCTGCTCCTTCAGTCTGGTTATCCTGAAGCACCACCACCAGCAGTGGCAGACGCGAGGCTTCAGCTCCTTCGAACCCCCCCCCCCCCCCCGTTTTTATGTGTATGTGTGATGTCACTCAGGGCTTGTCCTTGGCCGACTTGGACGCAGTCGTGTCTGCCTGCCTGCCTGCCTGCTTTTCCTAGGGATCAATGCTGCTGCTGCTGAAAGGGGGGGGGGGTCGTGTTGAGGGCATAGGTTGAAAAAAAAAAAAACAGTGAGTAAGGGGTACCTTGTAACAGTTTTTTTTAGATACGTCCTTGGGTGGGTGGGTAAAAGGGGGGAAAAGTACCGGTTTTTTGTTCTTCCTCATCAGACCCTGAGAGCAGAAAGAGTTGGACGCTTCTGTTTTTGCTGCCAACGTCAGTCTTGTGATGGAAAACATTTTTTTTTTTTGTATCTGTGTTTCTCAGTGATGGGATTTTTCTGCTTGTGTGTGTGTGTGTGTGTGTTTTGCGGATTTCCGAGCGTAACGTTTTTGTGACGTGAGAATTATTCGTGATACGTGACTACAATACTTTTTGGGTTCAGTGAGTGTATTCTGGCTGGTACTTATATAAATTATATATATATTGTATATATATATATTTTTTAATTTAAACGTGCTACGAAGTTCATGTAAAATTGAGTCGCGTGTAGGAATTTAGAAAAAGTTGAGTAGCAGTACTGTACTTTTAATTCACAGTATTTATTTATTCTCAAAAATTTACAATTTTGTATGTCTTAACGTCTCGTGTTTCTTTGTTGTTTGAAAATGTTGATCAACTTACGAGACTCGATCACTTGAGAATTGATTCAGTGGCTTGACGAACGGCTCTTGGAATTTCTACGTGCTTGGATACATTTTTGGGGAATTTATTTGAAATTTAAAATTTGTAAGCCTTGCTTTCTAACTTGTGTAGCATGCGTGGGAATATTTTTGTGTGACTGATTCTTATACTTTTAATTCCTGATTTTGATGTGAAAATTCATCAGGACAAACGATGTGAGGATTGTTATTCTTATGGCGTTTGAAAAGTTATGTTTTTCTACGTGCACGATTTTGTTGTGTATTTATTCAAGAAGATTAGATTTAGCTTTTAATGAATTTATTTTCTGGAATCCAAGGCTTGGATTTCGCATTGAATTTTGATGATATTCTTCTGTTGAAGTAAGCTCTTTGTTTGAATTAATTAAGCCAATTTCAACTGAGAATCATAATAACGGGTTTCAGTCCTTCGCTGCTGTTTTTTTCTTCGTAATCGAAGAGAATCCTCATTCATTTTGCAAATTTTTGAAAAGAATTTGGGAAATTCCGAATTCATGTTTGGAACCTTCTTAGCCGACGTTCCGTTGGTACAGGTTAAAATTTGCCGTGTCTTTCCAAGTTTCTGAAGTGATTCATTCGTTTACTGTGATTCGAAGGCCAGTCTTCGGGTTTCGAAGTACTGTACTGTACAGGTACTGTAATTGAATATGGATGCTTTTCGCAAACTTGATTCCTGGTCAGACGGAAACTGCTTGTTGCTGGTTGGAATCGTTCTGGTTCATTGTTGCGAACGAAAAAGTTTGCTTTTTAATGATGAATTTCATTTTTTGCTGATTTCCTGGGAACAAATCGAGGAAGTCGAAAATGGGGCTTTGGTTCAGTGCGAAGAAGGAAATGAAAATTCCTGTCTTCACGAGTAATTATTTCTGTGGCAAATCCTGCAAATTTGAAGAACGCATATAATTGAATGTCGAGGAAAAGTTTTACCATATTTTTTGATATGGACTGAAGGTGGTTTTTCTCGTAAAAAATATAAAAACTGACAAAACGTTTCGGAAGTGACGATGACGGTTTTAAGTAAAAATTTTCTAATTTGTCTCGCAAGCCCTTGCCCTGAATAATTTCTTCGCGTTACAATTATTTTTTTTTCAGTGTAATGGAAATGTTGTATAAACTAAATTAAACTTCTATGTGTAAAAAAAAACATTCGATCCGCGGGAGAGATGCTTTGAAACGATTGTCATCTGAGAGCAAATCTTTCCTGTGTTAATTTAGCAGTTATTTCCCTGATGTTTCATGTTCATGACGGAATTACGAAAGTCAATTTATTTTATCATTCCNTACAATTATTTTTTTTTTTCAGTGTAATGGAAATGTTGTATAAACTAAATTAAACTTCTATGTGTAAAAAAAAACATTCGATCCGCGGGAGAGATGCTTTGAAACGATTGTCATCTGAGAGCAAATCTTTCCTGTGTTAATTTAGCAGTTATTTCCCTGATGTTTCATGTTCATGACGGAATTACGAAAGTCAATTTATTTTATCATTCCTAACTAAAAGTTAAACTCGTTTTATTTTATTTTTTTCAAGCAAGAATTCAGAGAAGCCCGTGCAATGTTTGCAGGGTTAAGAGTCTCCCCTTTCGACTCACAGAATTATCTGTCTGGGAAGGTAAATCCGACTCGGGACTTATTTTTTTCTAGGTCACCTACTGGGCTTTCGTTTTGTTTAGACAGTCTAAGATTAAATCGAAAAGTAAAAAAAAAAAGATTTGCCTGAGTCTTGCTCTTGGCTTGCATTTTCTGCATTTATTTTTTCGTCTGGCGCGTTCAGTGACCTCTTTTCGCTTCCGATTTTCCTGGTCCCGGAAAAAATTTTATTTTATTTTAAATTCAAGAAAAGTTCCCCTCGGGTTTCACGCGTGGTATTGGGACTGATTTTGAAATATTATTGATTAATGTCGAATGCTGGAAGTATTTGCATCATGATTTCGGTAGAGATCATTGCGAGTTTCCATTTTGGAAATTTTCCTGTTTGGGACGGGAAGTGAACTATGATTATTTTTAAAGCGGTGGATCTACTGCCTGTTCGTTTCGTATTCATAAGGATTTGTTTGAAGAGAATGAATAATTTTTTATTTCTCGGTACGATTTCCCCTTTTTCTGAGTGGATTGTGGGATGGATTTGTTTTCCCAAGGTGCGCGACGAATTTATCCCTGCTTTTCTTTTTTTTTTGCCATGAGCGCAAAAGAAATCTGAAGTAATGGGTATTTTCTACGAAAACCTGATATTTTTCAGTTTGCTTTCCTGGTGCGCAGTTCTTGTCAATAGTAGTTCTTTTTAGTATTTCCGGTGTTCGTTCTCATTTGGAGGTGAAAAATGTCAACTATGCGATTATTCAAAATCTTATTTTTCCTGTGCAAGTGTAACTACTGTAATTCTTATTGTGGTGAAATAAGCATTTTTTAAAATTCAATTGGTTATTGTACTTAATGAGTGTGATTACTGCTGTTGAACGAATTAGCGGCAATTGGTGTGACACAATCCGAATTGTGAATCCATTCCATTGTCGATAAGCTATGTTTTTACACAAATATTCGAGCGTGTGCGAATGTAAATTCTTTTGGATTCACATCCTTGGGAATTATTTCTAAGGAGCTCAAGAAAGAAACAGATCAATTTCACACACATTTTTTGGAGTTGAGAACCTGGGGGAGTCGTCGACTAAGTATAAAAATGTGACAAGAAATAAATAGCTGAGCCTTTAATGGTATGAGAAATAAACAATTTAATATGACCAAACATAAATTCTATTATTTTAAGAGCCTTGGAAGATTATTCAAGTTTGAAATATCTTTCCACAGTCTTGAATAAGACCCAGAAAACGCCAAACTAACCCCAATTTACTATGAAATGCATATTATTGAACTCAATGAAGTGCAGGCGACATCTATGTGATACAATTTAAGATGAGCAAACTTGGACAAGTTGGATGCCTTGTACGTATTATCGAAAATCCCCTCCGTTGTTCATCTTTTGAACGTTCTTGAGGTGTTTTGGTCATCAAATGATCATTCTTGGGAATACGTTTGAACTGACGATGTGTTTGGATTTCATTCTTGCAGGTGTGTCTTTCATGGCAGCTTGAGTGTGAATATTTGCCCCCCGAACCGTCGCAGAATTACATCCGGGAGTGGGTTAGACGAAAACAAAAAGGGTTAATATATTTGGGTCGGTCGGGAAGTGAGTGACGTGAGTGTGAATGGTTCTTTTCTTCCTGCCAAATTNAAATATCTTTCCACAGTCTTGAATAAGACCCAGAAAACGCCAAACTAACCCCAATTTACTATGAAATGCATATTATTGAACTCAATGAAGTGCAGGCGACATCTATGTGATACAATTTAAGATGAGCAAACTTGGACAAGTTGGATGCCTTGTACGTATTATCGAAAATCCCCTCTGTTGTTCATCTTTTGAACGTTCTTGAGGTGTTTTGGTCATCATATGATCACTCTTGGGAATGCGTTTGAACTGACGATGTGTTTGGATTTCATTCTTGCAGGTGTGTCTTTCATGGCAGCTTGAGTGTGAATATTTGCCCCCCGAACCGTCGCAGAATTACATCCGGGAGTGGGTTAGACGAAAACAAAAAGGGTTAATATATTTGGGTCGGTCGGGAAGTGAGTGACGTGAGTGTGAATGGTTCTTTTCTTCCTGCCAAATTTTTTTTTGTGCGGGGTGGGCTGTGATGAAATGGTCAACTTGATTGCTGACAAGTGATGCGACGTGATTTGCTGACGTTGCTGCACGTCGACGCCGACACCGACGTTCTGTGCGGTGACGTGTCGATTGCCAGCGTTTCTCTGAATACGAACGAGGTGAGACTTTCAAGTCTACTTTTTAGTTTAGTTTGATGCTGTCTATTTCGTTTCGTATACATTTTTTTGAAACTTTTATTGCAGTCGTATGTTTATGCTTACTAGATTTCTACGACTTGAATTTTATCAACTTCAAAGTTTTCATTAAAACGAGTTTTCAGTTTTTTAAATGGGATAAAGTTTTTCCTGTTTCGCCTTGTGTGAAAAAATTATGAGCGTGAAAAAACTGTAGTTTAGGTCTTCGGAGGTATTTTTTTGTAAGACGAGATTCTTCGCATGGATTCCGATTTTTTTCATGCGATATTCATTTCTTTTCATTTTCGAATGTGAATTTAATTTAAGCATTCTCGACTATCGCTCAATTTTTTTCGCAGGCTTTATTTTACGAGTGATGTCAGAAAAGTTGTTTCACTTTTTCAACCTCTTTTTGACTACTTTTCGAATCAGTCTTTTAATCCTTATGGATTATGAAAAATAAATTCTCGGTACTTCTTTACCCGTCTTTTGTTGCTTTTTTTTTTTTTTTTAGAATGATGAAAACTGAACAAAAGGAATGATTTGTTGTAGTGAAATGAAGAGTGAATTGTTATCTTACGCTTTTCTGAATTGAACGAGGTTTTCCTGTTTCGCTTTGTGTGAAAATATTTGAGCGTGGGAAAAAGAACTGCGTGTTGTAAAGAAGTGTCTTCAGAGGGATTCTTTGACAAGATGAGATTCAGTTCATGGATTCCAATTTTTAAAAATCGTAAATACGTTTTTTTGAATATGAAGAGATTCAGTTCATGGATTCCAATTTTTTTTAAATCGTAAATTCGTGTTGTTTTTCAAATATGAAGTGAATTTAAGCAATTTTGACTATCGCGCATTTTGTATTAGTTTACGAGTGATGTCAGAAAAGTAGTTTCAGTTCACGACCTTTCTTCTTTCTTTTTTACGCATCGAATCAGTCCTTTAATTCTTATGGGTTATGAAAAAGGAAAGCTTGGTTTTTCTTTACCCGTATTTTGTTTTCGTAGTGTTCATTTAGTAGAATGATGAAAACTGAATTCTCTTGAATATCTCTGATCTTGTGCATAGGCTTTATCTTAAAAGTGATGTCAGAAAGTAGGTTCCCTTTTTCGACATTCTTTTTGGCTACGTATCGAATCAGTCCTTTCATCCTTATGTGTTTAAAAAAAAGGGACAGCGATGTTCTTATTTACCCGTATTTTGTGGTCGTGGTTTTTTTTTTTTTTAGAATTATTAAAACTGAACAAAAGGAGTAATAAATTATTGTTGCGTGTGCAGGTGTGTGAACAGGGACTGATTGTGTGGACGCTGATGGAGGAAGTCGTGCGTGGATCGTCGCCGCTGTCGGTGAGAAATTCCTCTCTCTCTCTCTCTTTTTTTCGTTTTTTGAAAATGCGATTTTAAATTGTGAGGTTTTTTGCGTCGTATTTCGCCGAAAAGGCTTGTGCGTTCATTTATTTTCACGCGGAGCAGGAATTTGGTTTTTTTTTTTCAAACAGGATAATCGTTGTACGGAAAGAGGAGTAGAGGGAAAGGTATTTCGGGTTCTCGTGGGAAATTAACCCGTGAAGTACCATGACGGTTTTTTTGTGTGTTAAAAACGTGGGATTTAAATGAAGTAACCACATCTTTTGTTAAACTATAATGACACAAAACAAACAAACAGCCAAGAGCAACCTGACTGAAAAAAAAAGAGACCAATCGACATCTTTTTTTACGTGTTGAAGTAAAAAAGCAAAGGCTACTTTTGTATCTTTACCTTGGCTTTTCCAGTGAACGTTGGAAAAATTCTAATTTGTGAAGACGCGTTTTTAAAATTTCCCAAGCATTGATTTGGATATAATGACATTTTAAAATTCAGTGATTTTTTTATTGCAACGATTTTCTCTGTGGATCGATTTTTGTGTGGTCCCATGTGGGTTCTGTAAAACGAAATTCTCGCTGTAACGATTTTTTTTTTCCATGATTTTTTTTTCAGTTGGAACTTGCGATCATAAATTCGTTGAACTTCATTTTCTGAAGGATTCAAATACAGTATATTTCAGGTCTTGTGACTCCTGCGGGAATGCTGAAAATAATCGGGTTTGTACCGAAAATTAAAATCGCCAACCTGTATCACGTGAATTAATGCACATAAATTAATTGAAATTTTTCTATATCTCTCGCGAGCCTGAAAGTTGATGATGAAGTTGATCAATCATCCTACTGATGAGTTCAGTGCTTTTTTTTTTTTAAATGTTTAAAGCCTAGCCTTGAGTCAGATGCCTCATTTTCATGGGTATAATGAAGAAGAGAAGAAGTTCTGGGCAAGGCGAACCTCGTGTCGGTGAACTTGAGAATCGACAGGGAAATAAAGACAGGGGTTCGGAATTTTATTATTTTCTTCTTTTTTGCCGTCGGTTGTTTCCCGGGCAATGCCAACGACTACAGGGACCAAATAACTGACTGGTCGACATTCGCGATGTCGATCGCCGGGCGGTCGTTGTCGTCGTCGTCGTCGTCATCGACAACTTTTTTTTCTTCCGTCTTCTTCTTCCTTCTTCTTGTACCTCGTCGTGTTTGGTGCAGATGCACTCATTCGTTCTTTTCTTTTTCTTGATTTTTTTTCTCTGATTCCGGAATTTTCAAAGTGTACATTTTATTTTGTGTGCGAATCGATTTGTTGGTACGAAAATTTAGTCTTGAGCGACTTTTCTCCGTTGAGTTAATTTGTTTTGTTTTTTCGTTTCGTTAGACTTTCCATCGATTTATGGGATTAATTAAATTTTCTTTTGGAAAGGTCGACGTGAAAATTCAACTAGGTTCATGAAATCTGGCTGAATCCGGTAGACATTTTCGGTGAATTTAAAATTGAGGTTCATTTTTGAAAAATGGAAGTTGAAACTTTTTGTGGCATTTTATGCGTGGCAATTTGTGGGAAATGTTCTTGAATTTTTTGATTCAGTTGATTAGCGGCGGAATTCCTTTACTACGATTTTTTTATGTTCGTGGTGGATTTCATTTTTTTCTTGCGGTTTTTTAAATTCTGCTATGGCCGTTTTGGTTACGAAAATTCAAGTGAAATGATGAAATCGGATACAATTTGCAAGACAATTTAAATTAGGTTCAGTTTTATGCTCTTCTCATGACAACTTTTTTATCGGGAAATTTTGTGGAAGAATTTTTCAATCTCCGTGAAAGCCTCGGTTCGTGCAAAATTTGTCAATTGTTCCTCTACAAAAAACAAAAACGTGTCTCTTTAACGGTTATTCTTTTGTCACTCGAATATAATTGCCAAGTGAGTGCACTTGTAAGAAGTGGCATGTGCTTCAGGACAATGCGAGTGGTTCATTCAACTTTGTGTGTCCGCGTAAAAATACCCGAGGGAATTCGCGGAAATCCTCGGGTACCCGCGTTATAATAATGGTTTGTGTAATTATAGATCCGGAATCTTTTTCTCGCGGGTGCTCATTTGAGCTGCTAATTAAGGCACACTTCCTGGAATTTTAATCGCCACACTCGTAGAATGAGTGAGTGAATGAATGGTGTGTGTGGCCGAGGGTATGTGAAGTACTGCACGGCATTTTTACGGGCTATAATGAGGTACTTTTGGGTAACTTCCGTCATTAAAATTTAATCGCTTCCGCGTCCTTCTATCGATTGAGTTGCCGTGATGATTTTTCTTTTTGGGCTTTTGGAAAAATTTGAATCCGAAAGTAATTGAATGTGGAAAGCTTTAGTAATTTAGTTTTTCGTGACAGAAATTCGGCCGAAAAAATTTTGAGTTATTCTTTAAAAATTTTCTTCTGCGGAAAATCATGATACCGTTTCAAGCATGCGTTTCTATTCGATTTCCGAGATTTACAGTATTATACTGTGCAAAACCTCCATTTTAAATTTGAATCTCATTTCATCGCTAAAGAAGTTTTGTTTGCCACAATTCTTCAACGGATGATGTAAAAAAATGTCTTTCCTTCCTTTTTTAAAATTTGTATTGAAAAGATTTCAAATATCGCGTGAGTGTTTGGAATACGTAAAAAAAGCATCCGTTGAAGCCTGGAAAAATGCAAGTCATCATGATTCTGTCACTGTATTGAGAAAAAATATCTGTTCAAAACTCCAAGAAGCATCGTTTACTGAACTCTCGCTAAAACTATGAAGCAAATCCAACGTGGGATGACGAGATGTACATTTGGAAATGCCAATTTGACATCTGTCTGCAGGTAATTTGTTCGTACGTTTTCTGGATAAAGATTGTCAAAATGTTCCGCAAGAATAAAGAATTACTCACAGCATATTTAGGCTTTTTTTTCTACTGAGATGATCATGAGACCAAAAGCGAATTACGCTTGGAAAATTGCGATTTTCAGCTATATTTGCAGTATGAAAAAGATTAAAATTTTATTTCTTGAAAACAAATTTGGAAAATTCGCGGAGCAAAGAAGGAAATCCTCACGCCTGTTCTGTATGAATTTACGTGATCAACCTTAACTTGAGTGACGAATGAAGCAATTTGCGCGTTTTTAAATAATTAGCGAATTTGATACTCAATTTTCAACCTATTCATGATAATATCTTACTGTAATTACACCGAGTTTTTAAGCCATTTTACTGAACAGTAAATCGGAGGCAAGCAAATTACTCATGGATAGGCACAGTGCAAAATTCAAATTGAGGTATTGTACTTTATATGCTTGCCAGTGACATCTACCCGCGCTAGAAATACTCATCGTGTTCCGTGGACAGAGTTGTAGAACAGTCGCCATGCAGAATTTGCGGGGTTTCTAGGTTCCCCTACGAGAAATCGGCGTTGAAATTTCAGCACAGGCAAATACATTTTATTTTGCTCATTTGAATGCATCAAATTCCAAGTCGAAGAAGGAATTTCCTGAGCATCGATACGGAAAAAGCCGTTTGAAGAGAGTGCGGAGAGGAAATTTAATTGGTGTCGCGTGGACCGGTTTTCAAGATTAGATTTCCCGAGGACTGCGGGAATTTTCATGCCCCTGTCTCATTGGAATTTCGGATTTATCTTTCTGTCCTTTTTTTTTGGTTAACCAAAATCCGCGATTCAGTCTTGTCTTCTTCTTCGTCCCTGCGCCACTTTCTGGCTTTGCACTGTGGTGTGTTCTGTTCTCCGCAGCCTCGTCAGGCGTGAAAGGGTAAATTGAATATCCGTCTGCCTCAAACGTGACGCGAATAATTGCGAGTGAAGATTTTCTCCAACCATTATTAGGTGGTTATCTATTTTCGTTTTTTCCACTTGTTGGACGGAATTTGAGTGATTTTCCCTTTTTTTGCGTGGAAGCATCAGCAGTGAAATTATTTGTTTTGGGTCTCGTTTTCCTTCAAGGGTCACTTTTTCGTCAGCGTTCGGGAATTTAATGTCAGTTGGAAGGACTTGCGAGTGAAGATTTTCTCCAACCATTTTTAGATGGTTATCTATTCTCTCTTTTTTTTCGCTTGTTGGGAGGAACTTAGGTGATTCTTCATTTTTCTTTTCTTTTTTTTTGTGCGGAATCATCAGCAGTAAAATTATTTGTTTTGGGTCTCGTTTTCCTCCAAGTGTAATTTTTTCGTCATCGATCGGGAATTTAGTTTCAGTTGGAAGGACTTGAATTCCATAAAAGAATTCGTGAGCGTGAATATAGCAAATCTGCTGAATTTTGCATCCATTTCAATATTTCCACGATTAGATGCTTATTCCTTTTTCGTTTTTCGCTCGTTGGACAGTATTTGGTTGATTATTCTTTTTTGCGGAAGTATCAGCAGTGAAATTATTTGTGTTGGGTTTCGTTTTCCTTCAAGGGTTACTTTTTCATCAGCGATCGTGAATTTAGTTTCAGTTGGAATGACTTGAATTCCATTAAAGAATGCGTGAGCTTGAATATAAAAAATCTTTTGAATTTTGCATCCATTTCAATATTTCCACAATTATGATTAAATGCTTATTCCTTTTTCGTTTTTCGCTCGTTGGACAGTATTTGGTTGATTCTTTTCTTTTTTTTTTGCGGAAGTATCAGCTGTGAAATTATTTGTGTTGGGTCTCGTTTTCCTTCAAGTGTCACTTTTTCGTCAGTGATCAGGGGTTTAATTTCAAAGGGCTGACGAATTCTATAAAAGAATGCGAGGGTTGGAATATGATAATCCACTTGAATATAGCACCAATTTCAAGAGTTTCCCCGATTATTATTAGTCTTTTTTTCGCTTGTTGGATGGAATTCTGTTGATTTTCCTTTTTCTTCCAGAAGCATCAGGAGTCCAATTATTTGTTTTGGGTCTCGTTTTCGTTCAAGTGTCAATTTTTAGACAGTGATCGGGAATTTGATGTCAGTGGAAGGACTCAAATTCCTTAAAAGAATGCGAGAGCTTGAATATATCAAATCTTTTGAATTTTGCATCAGTATCAATATTTCCACAATTATGATTAGATGGTTATTCCGTTTTGCTCTTCGCTTTTTGGGCGGAATTTGGTTGATCTTTTTATTTAATTTTTTTTGAAGAAGCATCAGCGTTGAAATTGGATGTTTTCTATCTCGTTTTCCTTCAAGTGTCACTTTTTCGTTAGTGATCGGGGATCTAATTTCAGAGGACTGACTCAAATTCTATGGGGAAAAAATCGCCGTGGATCGAACTTGTGATAGTTACTCATACCTGTTCTTATGAGACAAATTGATTCGCTGGAATGACACTCTTCTACGAATCCATGTGAAACATTTTGTGGAAGTTCGCTGAAACCTTCGAAGTTTAAACGCTGGACTGAATTATTGATGATGATCGGGTTTTTTTTCCTCCCCTCTTTAATATTTTGCGAATCGCTTCCGTGCTGAAAAGCCTCATCGAATAGTACGAATCTATTTTTTTTTTAGAAGTGATCATGAGATTATTTCCTGCCTTCCACACTCTGAAACTTTGTCCCTGATTTTTATTCAGAATATTTGCCCATATTTATGCTGTTGGAAATTATTCATTGGAGACCTCGAGAGAATTGTGTAACGATTTTATGATTCAGGATCGAGTGCGTGACACACGTATTTTTATCCCAATGCTCGCGTCGGATAATAAATTTCAGGGACGACGACGCTTTTGCCCTGAAAATAAAAAGATCGAATTGAATGGTTCGAGATTCTCGATTATTTTTTTCTCCATCATTTCGTGAAACAATGCTGGTTTTCACTCGAGGTTATTTCACTTGAAGGAATTCCGACCGAGTTTTCTTTCCGTGTTTTTACGATTGATCTCACAATTCAAAGACGTGAGTCCTTCTGAAAACCGTCTTGACAAAAATGTTCTCTTGGTATTTTTTTTTCTTTCTCTCAAATTCCTTCCAACATTCCTTTGCCTTGAAGCTCCAAAAAAAATGAGCGTCTTGGAGAAACTTCGTAACTGTAATTTATTGAAAAACGGCACTCGTGGAACGCAGAAGACAATTTTCTTGGCATAATTATCTTGAGATACTTATTTAAATGCTCGGTTTTCGAAGATTGGTTCTGGTTTCAGGATAATTCCTCGGAGAAAGTAATTTTTAAGTTTATTAGTTTAAATCTTTAAACGTTTCGGATTATATACTTTGAAAAATTCAATTTTCAAAGCCGAGGAAAAATAACTTTTGAACAGCGTATGAACTGTATTTGTACTGTATCATCAAATGGGAAAAAAAGAATTTTGGATCGCTGCTGAAACTCGAAAAGAACCAAGGAAAGGGTTTATTACAATTTTCGAGTTGATGGAAAATTTTTATTCTCAATTTTACGAACCAATTTTTAAACACCATCGAGGAATTTTTTTCCGCCCTGGATTTAAAACAGGATGAAGCTCGGTTTTATGCTCTTTTTCGCTGTGATATACTTTCGGTGTGAAATTTTTCTATAATTTGATTCATGAATGTGGTTGAGAATGCAAATAACCCACGCGTCGTGAACGTGAATTCCGGTGCACCTCATGCTTAGTGTGTTGTAACCGTCGACGTCGGAAGCGTGGAGAAACTCGTCATCGACGGTTGACTCACTTTCACGTCGCGATCTTGTTTCCCCGCTGTGTCGTCAGTACCTTTCCTTTTGTTTGCGAAGCATCCTTCGCGATTTTTCTCTGTCTCACAATTTTCAGAAAACTGCCGGAATGCGAAGAAAAAGTAAGTAACGCGAATCAAGTTTTTTTTTAATATATCAGTTTTATGGAAAAATTCTCCGAAAATTCAAGAAATGATTCGCATTTTTGTGTGTTCAATTTCAACTTTTACACGTTGACTTGTAAATTGACAACCAGATTTATTGATCTTGAAAAATCGTGCATTCTTCGAATTTGTGTCTGTTCAATATAATTTTAAAATTCACACTGGCGCCTCAGTTAATGGACTTGATCAATTCTGAAGGAAAGTCCATTATCGGGAAATTCTAATATCGAGTGTAGCAATGTGCTGTGAATCGATATAGAATTGCTAATTGGTTTCAGACCTGAAAAGGGTTTTGCCTGAGTAATTTGCAGGCAGATGAAATGGCTAATTGGCTCCAGATCCCTCAGAAATTTTCTTCTATCGATTCCTCGAACAAATTACTAAATCGATGAAAGTTATGTTTGAAATGGGTGAAGAGGAAAACACTCGAATGAAAACAATCGTTTTGAACCAAATCAATGATATCAATGCATTTTTCACAACTTTTCAAGTTATGCTGGCAGCCAAATAACCAACAAAATCTTGGATTTTTTTTTTAGAAAAGTTCCATTCTAATTTCAAATGAAGCCCTTTATCCAAAGCAGGGAATATTGTCAAAATAAATAAAATTTTTAATAAAATTTATTCGGCTTATAGATGTGAAATAAAATAAGTACGCTGTATTTTACGCTCGTTTCATCGACACTGAAATT
>CAJPEX010003286.1:0-30199 GCA_905338405.1 Notodromas monacha | reverse complement strand
GGTCTGTATATATGCTGCAGTAGTATAGGCCCTCTCCTATACCATATTTATATTCAAACACAGTCTTGTGACATGTTTAAATTTCTCAAAAAAAAGAGAAAAAAGATATGTTAAACCTTTTTTTTTTAGATATTCCTTAGGATATTTGTGCATTTCATACTTGAAACACATTGTCAAAATTTTGAGAAAATGCATTTAAAAAATACGTATTACTGTTCTGTAATCACGCATATTAAGCCTATACGGTACAGTACAGTACTGTATACAATATATATTTACGTAATGACAGTACTGTACAATATATAGTACAACACGCATTGCGGTAATTCTGCCCGTAACAAGCCCCCGTGGAACTACCATCCGCTGACATGAACGGCTGCATTACTGCACTGTACTTAAATTTGTTAGTGACGTCTGTCGATTGGGGAGCATGTTTTGGGCGAGAATCGATTAGTGTGTTGGAGATGTTAACGGAGCATTGGTTCGCTTCGACGAGAGGTGCTCTTGTCCGTTCGCCTGTTGTAATTGTCCTCGTCGAAGAGTGAAGTGGTCGATGTGGTGATCGTGAGCTTTCGGGAAGAATTTCACGAGCAAGGCTGTCAATACAATTGCTAGTGTCCATCTAACTGACCATGTTTGTTACAGTTAAGTAGGGATCTGTGGGCGTACCTCATACATGTTTATGGGGATCATGTTCAGAATGGTCATTGTTCAACATGCCCTATAAACTGAAAGAGGTTATTTTATTATGTATTGGTATTGGGCCTCCCATGATATTCCTGATGGTGGGGCTTTTTCTAAATACTGTTGTGATGTAGTCGGTTTCCATGTTACAGATCCTTTGAACTAGCCGATCCGTGGCTTCGAGTAGTTGGATGCCTGTGAAAGTTGAATTTCGCCTTCAGAATATTGTTTTTCGTCCGTGAAGTATTGAAGCAATCTGCCGGAATGTGTCCAGAATGTCACTGAATGTGGAGGACATCACGAGCTGTTCCTCTACGCATGAAAGCGATGATATTGTTCCACACGTGAGTTTCCGTTCAATGTTACGATGTGTATCTTGCAGTGTTTCATTTTATTCATGTATTGCAGAAAGAGTACCTCACTTTTGAAATCGATGAAACAGATTTCGATGAAGCCGAGTTGAAAGTAATTCGAGCCATCAAAGAGGTTTGTGAAGCCGTTTTTTTTTTTTACTGACTGCACATTCTTCAAGTTGATCGATTTATTTTTAGGTTGCCGAGAAAACTCTGTATCACTGGAAAAATTTTCCGGTGCGACTACCCATTCCTCCGGCGCCTTTTGATCATGGCGTTGCTGAAAGTGATCGAAGTGGTAACATCGAGAGTGATGCTCATAGTCGCATGAGACAGCGCCGTGCTTCTCCTAGAATTGGTGGCGTATCAAGCTCAAAAATATTTAACGTGAGTAATTTTTTTTTAACTTTTCAACGTGGAATCAGCTCTTGATTTTTTTTCAGCTAAGGGACCTTTTCATCGTTCCGTCATTCGATGAACTACAAGAGGTTGCTTTGAATTCTCATAATGAGCCGAAGCATTTGACCTATGCTAATTTAGACTCCATACAGAATTCGGGGTGAGGAGTTCTTAAATTTTTAAATCTTCCCGATTTATTGTTACCAGTTGTTTCTTCAGTGAATTTGAGGTTGACAGTGTTCGTTTCCCTGGGCATGTCCACCGATGGAAACTCAGTCAAATTCTCCAGAAAGGTCGGATGAAGACGCGGGAGACCCTTTTCGATGACCTGAGTCTCGCCTTGAGTTTCATTGTGATCAAAGCCAGAGATAGCTTTTTGTCTTCCGAATCAATATCCGTCAAGAATGGCATTTCTTCATTGCTAATTGGAGTGTTCTGTTTATTGGGTGCGTATCCTGAGTTTTAAGTATTTTAGGACGTATTCCGTTCACGTGTTCGGCTTTTTTTTTATAGATGGATTGATCGGTCTTCCAAAGCTGAGTTCGAAAGATTTGGAAGAAAAGCTTATAGAAGAAAGGGCGAAATACTTGACTATTGAATTAACTGCACGGGTAAGAGATTCTTTGATTGTAACACTTCAAAGCTTGATGCTTAATTTACTTCATGTCTTTGCTTTTCTTCGCATAGCCTGGTGAAGAAGATGATTTGTTCGACTTTTGCGAATTTGTGAAGGACGCCAGTGTAACCCTCGAGAATGTCGGTTGTGGCATCCAGGAAGATTCTGTGTTCCCAAACTTCTGGTCTTGCTCTGAATTCATCCCCAAATCAGCTTCCGTTGGGGAAACCGTGCTTCGTTCAAGTTCTAGTGGTAGTCTACCGAAGTTACCGTACAGTTTCTACACTCCTAGAAATACGGAGATAGATCTCCGTTTGTTTGACCGGTCTGTTTAAGCAAAAAGCATGGTACTCTTCGAATTTAAAATGATCGTGCTATTTTTTTTTTCCAGGGGACTAATCTCCAAAGCATCCAGTATACTTCAGCCAGTACTGGAATCAGAAACCAAAGGCTGGTTTTTGCATTTCAAGGAACAGCAGCTCGCTGAGTTTCGAGACCGTAAAGTTTCAGATGATCAAGTAGAAAAGGTGAGTTTTGTTTTCCTTTTTTTCTCATAAGGCCTCATCATTTTTTTTACTTTCCATGCCAGGGTTTTTTTTTTGTGGAACAATTTACTGTCCGATTTTTTAAGTTGGTATGTTATCAACCTGCTTGTTTTTTAAATTTAGACTTGCGTGTGGTTATCAAATTTGTGCATGAATCTGAATTTTGCGCATGGCTTTTGAAAGAATTTTCATACATCGGCTTAGATTGCCCATAACCTGAATGTGCGATTTACTTGATTTTTAGGAAGTCAATACTGCGATCATGGACGAATATTTGAAACGAGTTTTTGCGCGGATTCTAAGCAGTGAACAACTTCACGCGTTGGGCAAAGATGTTCCAGAACTTCTCACAGAGCACGCGAAATCTATCGTTTGGATGTGCAGGTAAGGAATTCACATTTTTAGAGCGAAACGTCACGTGCGAATATTTCTTTGGAATTTTTTTTATTATTCCATAATAGGGCTGTCGATAACATGAACGAAGCTATGCAAACAGCTATGGAGGAAATGGAAACGCGGTTGGTCAATTCTTACCTGTTGCTCAGCCGGATAAAAAAGTGGATGGAAGAGAAATTGCGGGAAGCAGAGGTGATAACCATGTTATATTTTTGACGGAACTTTTTTCAACTTAAAAAATATTTTTTTTTTCCAGGAATTATTCATCAAAGAAAATCAATGGAGCGCGCATGAGGAGGCCTTAAATTTATGCAGGGAACATGGCTTACACCAGACGGCGTATTTCCTCTCTCGGGATTTGACTTTCATGCGTGATGTTAGCGTCTTCGCATTGTTGGGGAAAAATAATTCCGAATACAGATGAAGTAATATACGTCTTTTTTTTCTTTAGCGTCGACCAGTCCTTTCAAAGGAATTGGAATGCTTACGAAAACCCGTCCTATCTTTTGAATGGGGCTTGCGTCTGTGGGCAACAAAACAGTGGAAGGTGTACAAGCGTGTCAAACCAGGGTTGGAGGAGTTGGTCCCAACGGCATTTTCTTCAAATGCGTCGCCTTCTTTACCAACAAGAGCTAGTTCGAAATTGAATACCGTGAGTAAAATTGNTAAATTTGTAATAGCTTTGTGACGGTGGGGAAAATAAAATTTGTTTTGGGGTTCGCGAAAGTGGGCTTTCTGGTGTAGAAGTTTGAATTTTTAGTTGAAAATTGAGTGGATGGAACATTTCAGAAATGAGGTGTAGGAATTTCTTTGCGAACAAAAGAAAAAGCTGTCAAGCTGTTATTTCAGGTGTCATCGATGTAGGTGTTTCTCAAGAATAGAAATTTGTTAACTCTTAAGTTCTTGCAGATTCTTGAAATTCCTTGAAAAAATGAGATGCTGTATATCTCAATGAACAAACCACAGCAAATGATTCGAATTTTAATTTCGAGCTGTATGATTCGCATAAAAAGTTGTGTTCATCAGTTTTGCTGGAATCCGAGGAACAGATGATTTCGGATTTGAGCCAGAGAGTTCGATTTTCAGAGTTTTCTGGTTTTTGTAATTTTTAAATTCAAAAATGAACCAGGAGTTCAACGGGAAGCATGCAACTTGAAAATGAGCCCTGGTTGGTATTTTATTTTCGAACTTCCGTGCGAGGCGTCTTGTATTATAATTGAATCAGCGTACATATTTCTGTCTCTATTCTTCGTTTTATATTTTTAGGAGGTCTACAGACTAGAGCGTGAGATCAAATTCACGAGTTCGTCCCGCTATCCAGGCTGGCGATTGCTGAACTTGATCCTGAGGACATTCGTTTACACAAATAATGCTGTGTACTTCTTCGGAGTGAGTTGAAGCTTTCCAATTGAGCTTATTTGGCGAATTTGATCTTGAATGTTCTCGTTTAAATTAGATTTTGATTCCTCTGATGAGCCCTGTCGGTTTGCGGGCACTGTTCTCGGTTGAGCCGTTTGTTGCGGATCATGAGCTCAATCAGGAAAATGGATTGCTCTTCCCTAAAACTGAAAATCGAACTCCAACATTTACATCTCGCTTGATACACTTGTGGAGACACGTGGGAAGAGCTCGGTCGCAGTTTGAGCTAGAGCCTGATATGGGTGAGTTTCATTAAATCAACGGCTTTTTGTTATTCATTTGTGCTAATTAAAAAAAGTTGACCGGTGAACGTGCTGTAGTAATTTCGGCAGAAAATGTTGTCAAAATCCGTCTCAACATTCTCTACCGAACAGAACTAAACGTAGTGATCGCTGCTAATCTCAGCTTTCAAAGAAATTTTTGTATTCGTGAGTGGATTTTTGGGTCCTGAGTGGGAAAAATTGGAAGATATTTTCTGGTAATACTGTAGTAGTAAAAATCATGAAGCATTTGTATTTCCTGGTTATGACTTTTCACTGAAGTCCACTCGGAACTCAATCAACGCCTCTCCAACTGTCTGAAAGTGGAAAAACCATTGTTATCTGTGGTCTCGCAATTTGACTCGTTGAGGAGACCTTCCCTTTATGTTATCTCGTCGATTCGTGCTAGAAAATGGGAGAATTTATGTTGGAACATTTCGGAAGAGGATTAAAATGCATGCAACTTGGTCGGTTACTAGGTTCGGTGTGCGTTATGCACTAAATACACGCTCATTCATCGGCGCATGTCGTCGTGACTTGAGTGGTCCTGTGTATTCATTATTTCGGAAACCAACTGCTAATTGAATTTTTTTATAATATTTTTCAAACATGCCAATTGTGCTTTGCGTGGCGCGATTTCAAATTGTTTTTTTCTGCTAGCTTGAGCCTTTTTTGTTTTTCTTGTAGTGAGCCGCTAAATTTGAATCTTGTCTTAGACCTTGATTACGGAGCTTTTGTTTAGCAAGATCGTGCTTTTTGGTCTCTAGGATTTTTGGGAAAAACGTACGCCAGACATCTGAACAGGTTTTGGAACTACTTCCTGAAGGGGATCCTTGGAACAGTTGTGCTTGTGTTGTGTTTCCCGTTGCTTTGCTTCTGTGTGTCAATTGGATCTTTAGCGATGGCGTTGGCTGCTCCTTTATGGTAAGCTTTCTGTTCTGTTCTGCCACACTTTTTTCGATGCCTTGGTTGAGGTTTCGTAATTTCCCTTGCGTATCACGTTAAAAAATTGTAAGAAGAAAAAATTGTTACATACAAGATCAAAATTATTTCAGACCGATTTTTAGAAGACAATATTATTTTTAGAACTACGGAATTTTGGAACAGAATTACGGCTAAATGAATGCAATATGTATAATTTCCTGCCTTAAAAAAAAACCTTATCGTAGGAAAAGTTGCGGAAGTACGGAAAAAATTTAGTACGAATGACGGCACTGTTGAGAAAACTGTGAATGCTGAAATACTGAATCTGGTCTCAAAGAGATCCGTTCGGGTGTGCTGTGCATTTTCATTGAAAGATGAAGTTTACTGAATTTAAACCCGCAAGTTGGTCTTTATAAACCTTCTGATTTCAAATAGCCACAGTACCTGGCGTTAAAATTGGAAAATCATGACTATTTTCAAAAACCCATGAACTTTCACGTTAATTTGACACCGAATTACTGGGTTCATCAATTTTGAGATATCGCACTTCAAATGAAATCTCCTTGCTTCGGCCACTTTTTCCAAGCAACATTTTTATGTAAAATAGCTTTTTATGGAATACAATATAAAAGTACGAAACAAGAGTGATCTGCAAGATATTAAATTAAGCTTCTATTTATTCCTGCATAAGTTCCTCAACTTCCGTATATTTAAGAAAAATCGTCGGAAAATTGGTCTGAAATATTCTAATATCGACCAACCTTTGAATCATTTCTGTTCTCGAAGTACGATATTCGTTCGAGCCTTGTTTTTCATCTTGCTTGCTCTCGTTTTTTTTTCCGTGTTTTGAAGGGTTCCTGTACTTGTTGTGCTTGCTCATGTCGGGATGCTGCTTGTTTACGATTGGGACGCAGCTGTTGCGGGCCCATCTGGTGCGACAACGGTGTTATCGATGGCAGAAACGTGTCGACGCGGCGGACGCAAGCGCGACGGTGATGAATCGCGGAAATCCACGTTGAAACAGCGGGTCGGCGAGGTGGAAGTGTCGATATGCGATACGCAGCATAATGTTTGGTTCCGTTTGTGCGAGTCCGTCCTGTGGAGGATCATTATATGCGGCGTTATTCAGCCCGCCTTTGCAATTGTGTTCGGCTGTTTGGTGTATCCATTCATCGCGATGATCATTGCGTGTGGTGAGATTTCATTTCAATCATTTTTTTTAATGGTGTCATAGCCTTGAATTAGGAAGAATTCGTGATCAAGCAAATGTAAATTTTAGAAAGCGTTTTTTTAACGTCAGGCTTGTGGTAGGAGGGTTTTTCTGCGCTACAAGTTTATCAGTGATGTGACTGCCGGTTAACCGAGATTTTTTTCATTTAAGCGAATACAACACCTTTTCGTTTTCAAAATTTTAAAATTTTAGATAAATGCGTCCCGATCCTGATAGATGGAATCGTGAAGGTAAAACTTAAATCTGAACCATTCGAGTGAGCTGGGAAACATTTTATGAAGAAAACTATTACTGTATGCTCATTTTTAAAAACTTTTTATAGTTTAAGAAAAGTAAGATACTGTAAAACACTTTTTCAGTACAAAGGTCATAATTTTTGGCGGCATAGATAATGTTAGGGTTGAAATTTTAATTTCAGGAATTTTCCAGAATGGTCCCGGAAAAGTGAAACTGACAATATGGCTGTAAAGTCAGCTGAAAGGAGTTAGTTCAGAACCTTCGAGGAAGATTTAGCAGAATAAGCAAACGCAAATCGGTATTCTCAGAAAAATTGACCATGGCCTTCTAGTTTATTTTTTGGCAAAACTTCCATCACATTGATGGTTACAAGTACTGTATACCTTATTCAACATGCTGTAGGATCTCACCCTCAGTTTTTAAGTCGTTTGAATTGAAAATTGCGGAAAATTGGCGACAGGTTTTATCTGTTTATTATGATGATTTGGTGATTACTGACGAGAACTTCTGAGAAGCCCGTCGTGCAAATAGTTCATTATCTTTTTGGTCAGCCTTTGTCTCATGCTTTCGAAGCCGGCAATGCCTATCCAGCTTCTCTGTTGGAAATGAATTTTATTCCCTTTCTTACAAAATAAAAGTTCCTTTTATGTGCAGGTGCATGTATAAGATGGGCGTTTCGTTCGGGATGGGACGCTCTGATGTTCCATTGGTTGATCAAGCGTCACGGGCAAATCCCGAGCAAAGACAGCTGGGTGGCTAAGAGAATCGCTGGACCTGGTCTGGTTGCAACTGTTGCACTCGTCTCACGAAAGAAGAACCAATCTGAGAATCGGTGGTTTTTCCCGCTGATAGAGCGACGGGAAATGAAAGAAAAGGAGAGGGATGAGAAGAAGCAATTTTACTTCCAGATTCAACCCCCGCAGGCCTTGGCAGCACTGGAAGCCTGCTTGCTTTGGGAAGAACTCGTGACGTTTGAGGAACAGGCGAAGCGAGTCGTCAGTGCTCCGATTGAACATTACAAGTGAGTAAATAGCCTCTTATTTTTGCATGATTCGAAAATATTGATTATAAGATGTGCCTCTCTCCGCATTGTTGGTATTCAAAATGATTTTACCTGCGGATATCAGACCAGTATTCGACATGGAAACACTTTGTAACATTGAATTTATTTATACAGTAATTAGAGGAGCCTGAATTCTACTAATGCTTCAGTCAACAGCTCATTCATCATTTCGAGAAAAAAATCAGGATTCTGTCTTGTGTCCTACATCAGAAATTATTATAGGACCCTTGTTCGATTAAATTCAAAACTTCGTTGCTGAATGGAACAGGTAATTAATTCCAAATCCCCTGGAAAAAATTTATTTCTCAAATGAGCACTAAATTATACTTGTTTTTTTTTCTGTTTGAAATAATAGCTATCATTCCCAGGAATTGGGAAAACAATGTTGAACACGATAAAGAATATCTAGAAACCTTTTATTCGCATGAGAAATGATGCTTGCAACCTCATTCCCGAAGCAACTGTTGTTGTTCAATTAAAGTTCTGAATCATCATTTTTCATGCTGTCTTGTATCTAAAGCAGGATCCACTATCAAATGAAAAATCACTAATAGAATCATTCGGGCGAAAGACCCAAAAATGGCCTACGGGTGTATTCTGTGGAATCATTCTCCAGAAAATATGCGAGAACGTCTTCATACAGAAGGAAAATAGCACTTGCACAAGAGTTCTTGAAATATTCGGATCGAAGTGGGATATTTTATTTTTTGCTTATCTCGGTTCTCACGTTGGCATTTTAACTTTTTTTCAAGGAAATTTCTCGACAAGTGCTTGTTGCCGTTCTCTGGCTCGGTCTCCCGCGAGGTTGGCACGAAGCTGAAAGAGCTGCAACTGGAACGAGACGAGGCTCTGACGAGCGTCTTGAGACTCATGGATCGCCGTCGCGACGACGTCCGTCTCGGACTGTCCAGCGACGTTCGGCCTCGAGTGCGGATGTCTCAACGCGACTTGTCCGCCTGTGTTCTCGCGGCGGCCGAATTGTGTCGCCGTTGGTACGAAGAGCGGATTTGGAGACGTGCTCGTCGCGTGGACTCGGCTCTCGGGCCCGCCGCCGTGACCCGGAAAGGCAGCTTCCGAGCTGGCGCCGGACCCGGGTTGGGCATCGAGGATGACTTTTGGGTCGCGAAAGGTCTTCCTGTTGGCGACTGGATCGGCCTTGCCGCGCACCTTCTCTCTGAGATATTTTCCGAGGAGATTTTGTGTTTTTTGGATGATGACGATGTACGATTCCAACTCGGGGTAAGTTGTTGCTGATAATGAGGATTTTTGCGGTGATCACTCTTTACACTTGTGTGGTTCATTTTTTTGTGTAAGCGAAGCCTTTTTCGCATGTTAGACCACTGATGAACAGATAAAGTGCAGAATCTCGTTGTAAGAATCTTCGACGATTTTTTTTAGGTCCCTGTCGAATTACTGCAGTGTTATTTGAGTTCGCTTATAGCGAATGTTTCTTTATAACGAAGCTGTTTTACTGATCCGAATGGCTTCATTTCAACGAGATTTTACTTTCATTAAGTCCAGACATCGGAAGCTATTATTGAAGAAGGATTTAAAGGAGCAGGCTCGGATTCGAATTTTTTCTGATGTTACAAAAATATAAATGCCTTAAAATTCTGTTGTATTGTCATTAGCATCTAAATGAGAAATTTACATAACTGTTCGGGGCCAAGTTTTTGTATGAAGGATCATCTTGTAAAAATGTTGTACCGATGTTTGAATTTTCTCCTAAGATGCTGCGGACGTCGGATTTATCTCGATATTACGAACTGGTGTCGGAAGCGGAGCTGAAACTTGATCGAAGCGAGGAAGGAAGGACAGTTTTGCCGATACACGGATGCAAGCGGAATATATTCGTCGCCTCGCCGAATTTCGACGTTGCCAACTTTAATCCGTCGCCTTCCGTTGGGGGTCCAGCTAAAAGACCGACAATGTCGCGAAGGTACGATCGACATCACTTCTATTGGAAATTATGACTTCTTTACAGATGTGTCGAATAATGAAGTTGCCTAAGTTATCCGTGCGTAAAATTCTGTATCCGTCATAGTAGGTTTAATTTTTTTATACCTTTTAAAATTGCATGGAAAAAGTTAACAAATTGTATACAGATTTCAACCATTTAGATTGAAACAAGCGTAATGACCAATGTTAGCATAATTTATAGAAATTTAATTCCGACTGTGATAAGTGTTCTCCTCAATTTGTCGATTTGAAAGTTCAAGAATTTTACTTATCTATTAAGAACTGCCGTCACTTGCATTTTGGTTCAGTGGAGTGTTAGTTGGCGTCTCAGAAACGAAACACATATCAGTCTGCTGAGGCTGGAGAATCTTTCGTAGAAGTGAACTCCTCATTAGTTAAATGGGATTCCAATGTTAGATTTCAAGTGCTCCCGAACTATAGAAGTTAAACTATTATCATTCACGCACTGGTGGTATTGATATATGTGACAAGAATAAATTTTTTATTTATTGGTAAAACCATGGCAATTCAACTTTTTTGAGGTTAAATTTCTCTGCACACATTTTTACTCGGCCCAGGTTTGATTGTAGTATTTTCTTCCTTGGTCTTTTCTCGTTTTGAACGTTTCCACCATTGGTTTCGATGGCAACTGTAGTCCCAGAATTGACATTCTTCGGGGATGCAGTCGAAACTTTTGAATCTTTCTCATTTGTAAATCGTTCCATCTTGAATAGAAAAAGGGATTCGCTGACAGTGTCGCAGCCGTCCACGCTGGTCACGTCGTCTGTGATGGGCACAGCTTTGCTTCCCGGGTTCAGTGGGCGGAAACAATTGCGCTATTCTGGCGAGAATCTCGCAATTCCGCTTCCCATTCCCCATCCACTGGTTGTCGCCATGTCAATCTACAATCGCGATGGAAGTGACCCAATCTCTCTCGAAGAACCTTCAGTTCGCGCGATTTTGAGTCGAATCGGCTCTGCTGGGATCAGTGTGAAAACACCCAGCGCAAACACGACCACCAGGAGTGAGAACACGTGAATATTTGTTTTCTCTTTTTTTGCTGTGTCGGTCGTTCGTTTTTTGAAGGATTTTTGCTGGGAAGTGCGTTGATTTTTATGATCATGATTATTTTTTGCGGCGAGGCAGAATTCTGCGTCATTCCATGGTCGAGTGTTCGATTCAATCTCATGAGGCTAATCTTGTTTCGATTGCTGACGAAGTTTTTTTTTTTTTTTGCCTGACCTGTCGCCATAGTGTGACGTAATATTTGTGGCATGTTTTGATGGTTTCATATTTTTAGGGTCTCCTCAGAACTCACCGGATTAGCTGAAAAATTCACGAGTTTTGACTTCGGACGATTTCCGTCTGTCTCCGGATTTTTCTTCTTGACATCGTGGGGAGGAAACTGGAAAATTTCAAAATGATTTGAAAAATAGTTTTTCATGATTTAAAAATTCAGTGGACCGAGTAACACTCTGACGAAGTGGTTGTAATTTTCGTGTTAGGGATACGCAGCTGAAAAAATGAGAGCGAAATGCGGTTTTGTGAAGTTATTCTGTAGATGTTTTATGCACAAATTTGGGAAGTGTATTGAGACTGGCAAAAATCGCAGCTCAGCCTCAAAATGTCAGTCAATTTTTTTTAAATCGTTCCATTGCGGAGCCGTTGCATCAATCCAATTCCGATGGTTTGTTTTTGGGATCTAAGCTTTTTTGAAGTTGATGTTGGTGTCCTTTTCTTCAATCCGGTGACTTTTGATGATGCCTTTCTTTTTCACAATGCAGTACAGTATCCCGAAACTTCGCGTAGCTCGATAGTGTGTGTTGGTGCTGTTCCATCCGGTAATTTTTTCCCCGATTTAAGGAATGATGTTGACTCTTGGAGGAAAGAACCCCGTGTTTTGTCGGAAAATTCGAATTTCATGCAGCGCTTCTCTTTCAAGTGCAAATTTTGTCAATGAACGCTTTTTCAAGTTCGCTAAATTGAGATGCTTTCGTGGTACAAGCTATTCGAGGCTAGATCTTTTTTTTGTTTTGGTATTGAGTAATGCCAAATCTTTTCGCACGTTTGTTGCTACGGTCTCTTGATATTTCGATGGAATTTTTTCGATTGATATTCATCATGTTTTTTGATCTTCTCGTAACCAAAACCAAAAAAAGTTTCGTTTGCTTCCTTACTTTCTTTTCCTTTGTTCCGCGGGAAGAAAAATGAGCATTCGTAACTGCCATCAACAGTTCGAAGAGATTTTTCATATCGGAAGCATTTTACTGCCATGTTGACCTTTCAAAAAACAAATTTTATTCGGTTCTCGATGCGGGAGATTTTTGTAGGTTACGGAGGAAAGTCTGTGATGCATTGAACCGAGTTCCGTTTGGTTCTAAGTCATGTTTGATGCCCTATGTACGTACGTGGCAGTGAGACGGACGCGGAAAAACAAAGTTGTTAGCGAAAAGTTTGATGTACTAAAAAGGAGAAAATTCAGGCAGAGCGGGAAAAGCGGTGGAAACCTAGTGAAGTTTTGCGAAAGATCTGAAATTTAGCACAAGTTTCTAGGACTTTTTCTCGACGTTTCTTGAAGTAGGGAAGTATGTAATTTTCTAGGGAAACTAGCGACGGGTTTTTGACGGAAGAAAAAGAAGGAAGAAATCCTAGCCTGATCAAAGTGTTATTTCTTCCGATGGATCCATTTATTTGCTCAAAGATCACGACTTTCATGTGCTTCGTTTCTAACTGTTTGTGGTTGTGACAAACCGAATTTTCTTTTTTTTTTATTATTTAGTTCAAGTCCCGAGTTTGACGGCGTGTATTCTAAATTTGTTTTCTTTTTGTTTCCCTTGAAATGTGCAGCGAAATTGGGTTTGATTTCTTTCCCCCACATTCCTCCGAGTTTGTGTTGAGCAGCTGTCTTTAGAATATTTCCTGTCGATTGAACAAAAATAGAATCGGGATTGAAATGTTCCCCTAATTTTCTTTCGTGTCACGCAAATGCAAAAAGCATTTTTTTAAAACGAGCACCGCAATGTGTATTGGGTCATGAGTCTGTCCATTCCTGCCGTGTTTTTGTCCGAATTCATAGACCGTGATTTCAACCTTTTACCCTTCACCGGGAGTACGTGTTTTGAAGACGGATTTTTTTTAAACTGTGGAAATGAGAAAGAAAAATACTCGGGATTTGCGACAGAACAAGCGAATAGCTTCTTTTTTCTTCTTACCGGCGATTGTTTCTTTTTTTTTTTACAAATTTCTTCTGCGACAAAAAATTCCCCACACGGAAAGCTTGAACATGAAATAAAATAAATAAAAATGCGGAAGGCACGAACGAGTCGGAGCCGAATGCAAAACAACCCGAATCTTAGAATGCGCCCGACACGGGGGAAAAAAAATGAATTCATGTGCGAGGTGGTTTCATTCGTATGAGGGAACACAAATAATTGAGAATCGCTGTTACGTGCGCGAAACAAAAATAATAAAAAATATCCACACGAGAAATGGTACAATTGTTCTAATTACAAGCATGTTTTCGCCCCGCTTCTCTCGATCAGAAATACTCAGAAGCGTAGGAAGCGAATGAAAAAAAGTTTCACATATATGCCCACTCATACTGTCCACGGAATGATCATCACTTCAACCAGCGTTTTTGCTGACTTCAAAATAAAACAAAATTGAAACCTTTTCAGCAAGGAACGGAAATCTGCCAAATTCAATGACGCGCATTTGTTTTGTTGTTGTAGGTACGCAGAAAAATGCTGTTCTGTCATAAGAACTGTGTAAAAGTTTTGTGAATGAAACGAAAGCAGAATTTTGTATAATCAGACTTTTTGCTTATTGCACATCTGTGAACGTTTGAGATTGTATGGGTGCCACTTTTGGCAGATACCAGAGGTAACCATGCTTGGTATGCCTGGTTCGAATGGTACGATATCTAAAAGAAACCCTCGTTACATGGTTCACTTTTGTACATATTTTCAGACATTTGTGCCATGAATCTTCTGTGTACCAGGTGCCTGCAAATTACCATTTTATATGTGCATCAACATACTCAGGGACATTTTCAAGAGAATCCTCTGATACGTGTATGTCAGACAAAATAATATGTTAGCATTCCATGGGTGTCATGTGAAGGAGCACTAATAGTTACCATCACCATTCTATTGGTCATATTAAAATACTTTTAAGCTTCTGAAAAAAATATTCTAAATTTCCTTTTGTGCGAAGAAACAGTTCGAATTTATCACTTGCATATGTGTATTTTGTGAAATTGAAATGGCCATTCTCTTTCATACAATTTGAATAAAATTCAGTTTCCGCATTCATCCTGCAGTTTATAAAGCATCCTAAAGAAAAATAGGCAATACCTCGATTTCTGCTCTGCTTGTGTAATTTTTAACAATTTTCATTTTTGTCGGTCAGCCATCCCTTTTCAACCTATTTTTTAAATTCCCAATAAAATCAACAAAAATCTAACTCGAATAAAAATATTCACTGGCCTTCAACGTTACAGCCACACAAAATGAACCTCAGTGACTAACAATAAATTTCACGCTACAAAGTGTGTGAACAGCTTTGACGACATATCTCACATACATGAATAAAATCTCAAACACGGATCCATTTGTCGGTTTCTTGTTTCTCTTACCCCAGTCCTTTTTCTTCCCCTTTTTTCTTTCTGGGAAGTACTTCCGATTTGCTCCCGACGTCGAACGAATATATTTCCTCGAGGAGGTTACGTGAATCTTTCGTCACCGGAAAAAAATAAGTTTTTCCGTTTTTTTTTTTTTTTAGCTGCTAATGACGACATTTCTTTGCAGGTCAATTGCTTCTGCAGCAACACTCGGGAAAATGAAGTCAGAGTCGTCATCGACGTTGTTGTGGCGTCCAGCACTGAAGGTCTTCTGATCGTCGCGACGATATCGCTGTCGATCGTCGCTGTCCTCGGATTGGAATGCGGGGTTTGTCGAGTTTGAGTGGTCATCCAGCTGTGGGTGATTTCCGGAAAATCGTCGGATTGAGAAACTTATATAAATACGAGGAACAGCGACACTTTTTTTTTTAAATACGAAAATAAATATTTTTGCTGGTCTCACGATACCACCGTCAGAAGCAGCAAAACTAACTTAAACGACACCCAGCACCACAAAAATCACACCGATCTACTCCACAACATGTATATCAACCTTTCAGTGATACTTTTAAGATGAACTTGTGCCATCTTTGAGAAATCAAATTGGACTTTTGTATGAAAATACAGTGAGACCCCGAGATGCGGACGTTATTGGTGCATCAAGAATGTCCTAATGCGGGAATGTCCCCGAGTCAAGTCCTGTTTTCCCTTAGACTTCAGTGCTAACGTATTCAATATTGGTTCTCCATTTTCTCAAAAATTAGGAATAAGGCCTCGAAAATGTAATAAAATTTTTTTCCCTCGATTTCAAGTTGTAGAAAACAGTACAGTGCAAAACCAAACATAATCTGATCTTTTAGTATCAAAAGGAGATCAAAAAGCAAAGCATAAGTTTTGCCAGGATATGTACAGATGATAGAAAAGAAGATGCGCAAAATAAGCTGACTTTTGCCTAGGAATTCATCATGACATATTTTTCAATTTTTGTGAATATGTATAGCTTGATTTCTTAAAAATATCTCAAACTTAAAATTAAATTTTTTTTATTTTTTGGGGAAATTTCAGAAAATTGTCCCTAACTTGAGCCAATGTCTGGATGTTGGGCCTGATTTTTTTGGTTTTAAATTGTCCCTAAGTCGAATTGTCCATATGTCAGGGTGTCCGCATATTGGGGTATCATTGTAATCCACATTTTGCTAAATAATGCGGTAAACAATTTTGCTCATCAACATTTTCTATTCACAAAAAGGCATTAGTGTAAGCAAGTTTTGATTTTGAAATTTTGAAATTTTCCAAAGGCAAAGCAGGAATTGCAAAATAGAGGTAGAATTAAATTCTTTTCGAGGCCGATCAGTTACTGAATTTCAGAAGAGTGAGAATTTTAGAAGTTAAATGAAACATAATAGCTGCAATAAATACAGTTCAAAAACCTCCTGGCATCGTCACCAAGCAAGCAAGCAACAAATGTTTTAAGCAAAACAATTTCAAAGGAAAATTAACTGTCATCTTAAACCGAGGCCAGTGATTTTATTGGCATTGTGAGAATAAAATATCCATCTTGTAATCTGGTTTCAAATTGCTGAAATGCATTTTCTAATCTTTCAAATGACATCAAAACTATAAATTAAATGGGTCAAGTTTCTGACTGAAGGAAATAAAGAAGAATCTCATTACAACTAATCTCGTTTCAGCAATTAATCGCTTACAATGAAGTCGTTTTAAGAACCCTTGGCCATCAATTTCAAAATTACTTTATTTTGAAATTTTCGTCATAACCAAACTATTTTACGAATCCAATAAGGGTTTTGTTGTAACGCAATTTTACTGTACTGTACATGCATCCGACTTATTGAAAGGTTTCAGCTCATTGCTTTGAAAATACTGCACAGTACCTGTATAACTACTGTACTGCAAAATACATAATTGGCAATTTACTTCAGCAGTAGTCAACTAACAGAGTCATAGAGTAAAAGGTCACATCCCAGAACCTTTTGCGAAGCATCCAAATTCTACCAAGTCTTTCCTTCACTACCCAACCCATCACAAAGGTATTACTTGAATTGTTGGTAATAGTAATTAAAATATAGCAACCTGGATTGTAATTAGCTGGCTGGTCCTGTTAATCCAGCAAACTGCAAGATTGCTGCTGCATCTGCTGGCACACAGTGAAAAAAGAGAACAAAATTTCCAAGACCAAAATAGACCCCATAATTTTGAATATCAACAGTGGTCATTATGCAAGCTGTGTAATTTCGGTGATGTGCAAAAATGTGTATACAGCATACGGTGAAAATCCACGCAGTGCTTCCAAGAATGTGCATCAATATAACAAAGTTCGTGACTTTCATGATATCTAAAAATTTCAGAAACAGGTTTCTTAAATTTTCTCAATCATGGACTATCGAAAAAAAACACGAAAACGGTTTTACAGTACAGTAATATACCGTGTTAGATTAGAAACTTTGCAAAACTTGGAACATCTCTGTTTTATACCATTTGAATAACAGAAGAATCTAAAAAAGGATTTAAACCCTCGGGCAACAGTGGCATAATTTTTCAGGGCATGATAATGTAAAATTATTTTGTGCGTGCTATTCTGCATTTTGGTTTCGCACAAAATGTCTCAACCCCCAAAATTTGAAGAAGTAAAAGTCTAAAAATACTTTGAGGAGTGTAGCATTTTTACTTTTTTCCGAATAATTTTTTGACTTTTACTCAAAACTCTTTAATTTTTTGGGCTTCAAGCCAAAATTCGAAATTATACTATATAAATATATCTGAAAATGTTTATATGGAGAACAGCAGCTTAAGCTTTTTTAATCGTCCTCCTGTTTTTTTTTCGGAGATAAATTCTATTTTTCTTCAAGAAGTCTCTGCTTATTTTTCGATGTATTTTGAAAGTTATCATTCATCATGCAGAGCATAAATATTTTTTTTTGACAAAAAATTCCTGAGCAGCAACAGGAAAAATGAAAATCGAAACCGGACTCATTGGTTACTGTCATTTTATAAATTCGAGATTTCCTCAATCAAAGTTCTTGCTCATAGCCGACTCTTAGAGGGTCAAGAAAAAGAAAAATTTATTGTTGCCACTTTTTTCAAAAAATTTCTTTCATATCGTAACGAGAGTGAACCTATAAAAAAAACTATGAATACAGTACTGTACATTATTTTGGTGGACGAAANTGTCAAAATTGGAGGATTAAAACAGTATTGCACTGCATTTTATTAATTATTTCTAAACAAGCAGGGTAATACAATTTTGTACAATACTGTACAGTGAGACCCCAAGATGCGGACGTAATTGGTGCATCAAGAGTGTCCCCAAGTTGAAATGTCCCTAGGTCGAGTCTTGTTTTCCCATAGACTTACATTATATAATTTTTAATTGGTGTTTCGTGGAAGAAATATTCTTCAGAATTCCCTGAAAAAATTCTTTGCCACTTGAATTTGAATTAGTGAATACATTTTCAACTCAATAAGAACATTTGGAGCATTGAATAGTGTATCTCTGTACTGTAAACTGAAATTTTGGCATCTAAAAAAATAACATTAAAGTGAAAAAAAGTTGAAGTCCCTCTATGCTGGAGGTAATTTGTTTTAATTAGCTAAATTGATGGTAATTTTGTGAGAGAAATGCCCAAGAACTTTTCCTATATCAATTTTAGGGTTGGAAATATCTGTTTTGTGTAATTTTGCCTGAAATGTATTTGCAATTTTATCACAAAATGTCCCTATGCCGAGTCAGTGTCCTCATGTCGGGCCTTATTTATTAATTATTTCTGGGAAAATAAGTGTCCCTATGTCACATTATCCACAGGTCGAGGCGTCCGCATGTGGGGGTCTCACTGTAAATGAATTTTTTCGAAATAACACGAGAATATTTTCCCTTTAAACCGTAAAAATCTAGGATGCATGAAGTTTATGTGTTTTATTTGAGAGGTTTGAAGTAAGCGAACAAATTTGCGTGTTTCCCATCCGAAGATCGTTCAAAAGTTGAAGTGAGTTTGCTGGTGTAACACTTTTATCGAAATTGTAGAACGGTAATAAAACAATAATTTACTGTACTTGGTTAATGATTACTTAACTTCGAGATTCCACAAGAAAACTTTCCCTTTCAAAAGTGAAGATTCTAGAATTCTGAATCTTCTTGGGTTTATTGTTTTTAAGTAAGAGGAAAAAATTCGCGTTTCCCATTTGGAGACTCGAAGGTCATTTAAAAATTATTCCACTCAGAAATGATGCAGAAAAACATTTTTTTAAGGTACTGTGGTATATGATGTGTTTTTGGAACAAATGATCCAGGAACATATGATGGGTAGAGAAACATTTCTGAACTTCTCTGGAACATTGATTGCGATATTTGCTGAGATGCCTTTTCTCGAAAAATCTGAAATTGTGTCTCACAATTTTCAATTCGCTGCAATAAAGAGCAGGGATGCGTGTACAGAGTTTTTCAAAACAGCGGTTTTATGGTTGCGAAACAAATTCCTCCCCCTCCCTCCTACTTCCCCAGCACAGATTTTGTAAAAACAAAAACAAAAAAAGTCCAACTACGCGACAGATGGCTCTGCAATAATAAAACTATCTTGTTCCGACCTGGGGGCAGTTAGAGAATTGCTTCCCGCATATGTGTATATACTCTTGACAAATTGCCGCACTCGGGATGTAAAAACGAACGGCATTCTCCGACAGGGGAATTTCGTCCTCATTTTAAATAAATTTCCTTCTCTTTTTTTGTTTTTGCTTCCAATATACTGTATATATGAGTCTTCCAAGGTAACTCCGCCATTTTCATCAACAGACGCCTTCACAGCCACCAAACGGAATGGGAATGTGGCGACTGTTGTTGAAAATGAAAATGGCAGAATTATCTTGGAAGACCTGGAGGCAACCCTTGGAATTGATGCCAAGTTGATTTCAAGAATTCAGAGGGGAAAGCTGGGCTACAATAACACAATCTGCTGGAAGGGCGCCTCATCTTTTGAGTGGAAAGCAGAACTCTGCCAGAGTGACTTTTGCAAAACATTAAAAAAAATGTGTCAAACAGGGCTGATTTTTTTCTTGTGCCAAAAAACATGTTTTCCCTAAAGAATACTTTTTTTCAGCTCAATTATAGTCAAACCTCTCCAAGTCAAATTTCAAGGGACCTGAAAAACATTTTTGAGGTTTTGAAATTGTTTACAGGTTGGACCTACAATACAACATCCTTTTTTCTGGGAAATTTAGAAAAAAATGTAAATGGCTTCTTAATTGAGTTGAAAGTCTGCTGAACTTAGAAGCAGGGGTTCATTTGCCCAATTAAGTCTTTCACTTTCTTTAAAACACATAACTTTCTGTTTTTATTGCTTTTTTCATTTTCTTTTTCAAGAAAATAATGGCCAACAGGCCACAGAAAATTTGACTTATGAAGGTTTGAGGGGAAAAGCCGTTGACTTAGGGAGGTTTTAAATGCATTAATTACAGTCAAACACTGTTAAACCGCCAATGTTTGTGCAGCAGAATTTTGGCAGTTTAACGGGGTTGGCGGTTTAATGGGGTTGGCAGTTTAACGAGGGAGGGGTTGTCACAATATTTAATGAATGAATAAGTGTATTTGATTTTTTTTAATGTTTCAATTTCTATCCCTCCCCATCCTGCTTTTGGTGAAGATGACTCTTCATTCTTGTGGGGACATGAATCTCTCATTATTTGCATCTTTAAATGGAGAAAACAAATAATTTTAAAAAATATTACCCAGAAATATAAAGCCTTGAAGAGAGGAGTCAAAAATTGGTGGTTTATTGGGGTAAAAAACAGTGCCAAGATTCTGTTTGTTTGGCAAAAAAACATTGGCAGTTGGCAGATGGGGGATAAACTGGGTTTTCCCATCCCTTCAAGCTTGGGAAGATTTGTTTGGGAGGAAAAAGTGGTGGGGAAGCAAGGGTGGGGGTTAATCCGGGGGCAGTTTAACAGGGTTCAACTGTATAAGGGGATTCAGACAGGAGTCACAGGACCTGAAAACAAATTGACTTAGGGGGGTATTCCACTTAAGGAGGTTCGAGTTATGGAGGTTAACCTGTACATGCCATTTCAATTTCTATTCCTTGAACTTTTGTTGGACCCCTCGTTTACTACTGTATATATAGAAAAACATCATTCCCTCATCTTCAGGACTGAAAGACTTTTTATATGGGGGATTTCCCCCTTCAGACCAGAGTTTGCTGTTGAGATGGTGGGAGGGACGAAAAATGGGGAGCAATTGACTGTCGACCGGGAAAATTCCTGGGAAACCCGGGCCTCGTTTAATGCGTCAGGCGCTTAATCAAACATCACTGCCGGGGTCTTCGTCTTTTTATAGACTGCTCCTTTTTGGTGACGCAGGAACTTGATTTACGACCATGCAATCAACCATCAAGGGTTTATTTACTTTTTTGCCCTATTTTTAGCTCTTCATCATCAGGTCTCAAGCAGTCGTCAGCAGTAGCTTATTAGAACTGCGGAATAGAGTACGACAGGGAGGTTGAGCAAGATATGAAAAATAAATACTGCTGTACAGTACTTGCATTATTGAAAGGAAGCTGCGGGTTATTTTCTGCAGGAAATATTTTTTTTTCATATAAGGCGCTTATTGACATTTAATTTCCGCCAGCAAAATTTTTTTTAACCCTGGCTGCTCGAGAAATGGAATCATTTTTATCGTCAACCTTTGGCACGAAGCGCTGAAAATTTTGCGAAGGTCATCTTTAAAGCGGATTTTTCGTACTATTTTTCGACAGTTGAATAATGCATTGAGAAAATTATTTTTATATGACAACAGCTCAATTTGTTAAAAGGTTATCAATATTTTTGTAAAACATTTTTTTTCGAAATGCTTGCTAAGTCCATATCTTCGGAATTTGTCTAGATATTATGGCAGATTTCTTAAAGGTGAGAATTCTATAAGTCAAATCCAAGCAAAAATTCCAAAAGACCAAATTTTGGTGTCCAAAATACGAGCTTCATGTTTGCAAAAAAAAGTGCCTTGTGGAAGTACAATTTACTCGTACAATTCGTCCTTATTTTCGATGAGAAACTAAGCATGATTCAGAGAGAAAAATGAATAAGCCTGGAAAATGTTTGATTCGTAGCAGTTCTTGGAAAAGGAAAAGAAAAAATAACAAATCGCAGAAATCAAACTCGTCGCGGTTTTTTTATACTCACGTGGTCGTCAGCGACGTTGACGATCATTAGCGGAAGGAAGCAACCCAGGAATGCGCAGAAAATTGCGATCATCATCTTCGTCAGCCGCCATTCTTCCGATTTCCGTTTCCGACTGTAAATATATTTACAGTATAACCGTTTTTTCATGAATTGGGATACATTCGCAAATCGTCGAAAATAATGTTTTCAGATATCTATTCTACATCCGAAACGGGATCTGCAGGAACATTTCATACGCACATTTTCTTTTACCAATTAAGAAAGTCAAGTTTTCCGGGAAAATAAAATTTCCGAGATAGTGAATTTTACAATTAAATATTTTCGTTACCTAAAGAATGTCAACAGCTCGTCATCACTCTAAGCACGACGAAGTTGGTTCACGAAATTCAAACTTTGAAGTGTCGATTTATTTTATACCATCCCATTTGTTTCCTCTGAATGTTGCGGATTCAAATACTGTGGCACAAAAAAAAAAATCAACTGAACTCCGTATGTTTAAAATTTGAAAATGGGTTTTGTCTAAACAAAAGTAATTCATCCAAGAATGCGTTTCATTATGCTAAATTTGTGTCACGCGAAGCACGTTCTTCAACAAAGTTATGATTGAAAAAATATGCAATCCATTCCAGACTCACACAAAATACTCGTGACAAACATTAAAAATTGAGTACTTGGAAATGTATCGATAAAAATATTTTGAATTCAAAATGTATTCGTACAGGGCTGTAGACTCTCATTCTACAACACTTTTTCCACTAAAATTTTCCCTCTATAACGATTTTTTGTCCCAAATGGGTCCCTACACATAATAAAGATGTTCTCTACAAAGAATTTTTTCTGGTCCTTTGAATTTCGTTTTAGAGAGAGTCCAGCTCTATTCAATTAAAGCATGCAAACAAATTTCAGTTTCGTTAATTTTTTCGGAAATTCACAATTTTAGATTAGAGAATGATAAGACTAGAGAAGGTAAAACATTAACATTTTTCTCTCTTTTCTATAATTTAATAAATTTCAAAAATCATCAAAATTCTACCTATTTTTGCCATATATTATTCATCACCTCCTGTAATAATTTGTTCATGTGAGTCACAATTTTCCCACAAATAACTTTTTGCCTCGCAACACATTTGTTTTTTTTCCTCCCTGGGGGGGGGGGGGTATATTTTGTTTATTGGACAAGACACATATACTGCACACCCCATATATACAATATTGACATATTGCTGACAGGCTCATATATACAGGGTGGGCCAAAAAAAGTGAACCGATTATTGAATTAGGACATCTCTGTTTAAAAAAATTGGACCAAGGCAGGATTTTTAGGCATTGCTCTGTCCGCCCAGGCATTATTTTTCTAGCTCATTCTCCAATTAATGTTGACTGAGCTGATCGGGTGGTTGTCTGGTGGCATGATTTCCTGCATCTTGGATTTTTGTGTGCATCATGCGCATGATGATTTTTGTGTTTCCTGCTGGTTTTTGCCTTCGTAGGTTTTCATGTGCTTATTTATTTTCCTGTCTGTATTTATCTTGGATTTCATTGCTGGTGCACTGCTGTGGGTTGTCCTTATGTTGAGGTCATTTTTGGGAAGTTTTGGAGACAGAAGCTCAGCAGAAAGACTGGCGTGACAACATTTTCTTGTTTTGAAAGTCTTCATTCGAACATTTTTGTGACCATTTGATGACAATCAGGACTTTGAAATAAATAAATACAACCATTGGAAAGAGAATTGAATAAGCTTGAATTTGTAGCTTTGTTTCATTGTTTCAGCTGTTATCCTGGAAATGGAAGGAAATTCTTGTGGTATTCCCCTTTTCCCTGCTTCATTAATTCTCTCTTCATTTAGCAAATAGAGTAAATGTACAGGTCAGGATTTTCTTGCACGTTCTGGCCTTTAAGAAATGTGATGAAAGGAATACTCCCCTTCACCTGAGTTGACCTCCCTATCATGACCAAGCTCTTTAACCTTCTTGTCACAAAGTGTTGAAAAGGCATATTAGGGTGTGTTTCTTCCTGGTTTTTATCAGAGTCTATTTAAATGGAGTGTGTCCTTTTAAAAGACTCAGATCCTTTCTAGAGGTTGAACAGGTAAGTAAGGATTAGCTAACCTTTTAACTTTAAAGCTGATGGATAGAAAATATTCTCATTCCTTGGGACTTGAAGCTGTTTCTGTATGTCTTGTATGTTTTGTACTTGTTGAACCAGTGTATGAATACAGTCAACCCCCGTCTAATGGACTTGATTCGTGCAAGGGACGAGTCTGTTCAACGAAAAGTCCTTTACACAAATTCAATTGCATAAAAAATTAAAAATTTCAATTTTCAGCACTAATTTTTAACCAAAAGAAGTCTGTTTGGTGGATTTTGTCTGTTGGGCGGGAGGAAAAATTGCTTGCAGAGCTGGTCTGTTTGGCAAAAATCCCTTACATGGGAGGTCTGTTAGGCGGGGGGTCACTGTATACTGTACATATTGTAAACTCAACTCACAGTCCTTTAAAGGGTAAGGGACAACAAAGCTTACTTTCTAATTCAAAAATTGGTTCACTTCTTTTTGGCCCACAGTGTACACAGTAGAGCACTATACCCATAAAGAAAAATAACCTGGAGGATCCCATGGAGTTGTGGTGGCTCTTGCGAACACGATACAAGATGCTGCCGTACGAGGCGACGATGACCAGACACGGTATGAGGAAGCCCACGATGAACAACATGCTCTTGGGCGACCTGCCGTTTTTCTTGAGGATGGTGCAGGAAAAGGTCGGGGGGTCGAGTCCGAGTCGACCCCACCAGCCGAACAAGGGCGGCGCCATCATGCCGAAGCTGATGAGCCACGTGCTGGCCACCATGAGGTACACGTGCAGGGGTCGGAACACCTTGTCGTACAAGTGCTGGCGAGAAATTAAAATGTACCTGCGAAGAGGGAGAGAGAGAAAATTTAGCAATTTATTGCATTCTGATGTAATTCAGTGATCCCCACCCCATGGTCTCTTTTTTTTCAAAGTTTTTTTGCTGGTCCACGGGAAATTTTCTCCAGCATAATACCGTATTTACTTGAGTACCAACCAAGAACACCTTTTTTCTCAAATTTCAAAATAAAAAAGGGGTGCGTGTCATGAGTGGGTACAAATTTCCCAAGAAGTTTTAGGAAGTTATGTGTGCATTATACTTGATTATAATGGAGAAATTTGGAACAAATGTAACAAGAAAACTTTTTTGTACTGAAACATTTGGAAATTGATCAGATTTTTGTTCAATTCATGGCTAAAGTCAATTTTTTGTTTTTATTTTCGAAATTTTGTTGTTTCAGATCCACTAAAAATAGGGGTGCACATCTTACTCGGGGATGAGATTTTAGCAAAATTTCCAACTGAAAAACCCCTGTGCAAGCCTTACTTGCAGGCATGTGGTACTCAAGTAAATACAGTAGATCAAAAGTAGCTATAATGAAGGAGGTTACAGTATTTTTTTATCTGAAATTTTGGCAAAACAATGGCAGTTGAAATTATCTCATGAAAATGTAATGTTGGCTTTTCTCCTAGCAACACTGCTGTGGACACATTTTTGCTTCATAAAATAAATTATTAACATTTTTTGTTCTGTTAACCTTTCTTAAACCCCACCTAAGACATTTCACCATAGCTGCTTCATTGCTTCTTAACTTTGCAAAAAAGAGAAGCTTTTTAAATTCAACTGCCATGTAGTCTTTCAGACAAAAGTTTTTGAGTACGAAACTTTTCTGGTCTGCAAAAAAATTTGAAAATTTATTGGTCCACGAAAAATTTCATTGAAATTTGCCAATCGGCAGGCCCAAAAAGGTTGGGGAACACTGCCGAGTGTAATTTACTCCAGTACCATTTAGGAGTAAGACGCACACCTGGGGTTTTCAATCGAATTTTTAAATAAAATTTCATACACAAGTATAAGATGCGCATCTCATTTTTTAGTGAATCTAAAACTGCAATAAGCTGTACTTTAAAAGTACGAGCATCCAAATTTGATTTTAGGCATGAATTGATACTAAAATGAACCAATTTTTAATTTTTTCCATTAAGAGAAGCTTTCTGTGAATGGAAAATTTCCATTAGAATCGGAAATACAGTAATCTCCATGCATCTGAACTTTTAAAAACTTAAAAAAAAAGATTACACCCGCCTATGACGCGCAAACCTTCTTTTTCTCTAAAATTTGAAGAAGAGAAAACACGGTGAAAGTGGTACTTGAGTAAGTACCAAGCTGAACCTCTTCAAAGTACAGTATAGCTCAATTCTGAGGGACTTTCAAAAAATCGATTTAAAGAGTTCTTTTTCACTTGAGGAACATGACCTGATATGCGCGTGTAGATTAATCCAGGAAAAATGACGCAGAATTGAAAGCATTCAATATTCATGGATATCTTACCTGCAGAACATTGCGTAATTATTTAATTGAAACATCAATAAAATTATAATAATCAGTAGAATTAAAATAATCGGTAATCTTTGTTTCATTATAGACTTATACAGTCTCATTTTATATACTCGTACAACAGGATAGAAAATTAAAAGCCTACTGTGAATTGAGTAATTTTGCCAAGATCAAAAACTTTTGCACGAATTTATACAAATGGTATTTTTACCAGCAGGCACTTTTTATCTTTCACTTTTGATGAGTACGTCTGACAGGTCCACGAAAGGTATGAATACATAATCCTCTCATACATAAACCTTATTTTCATTGTAAAATTGTTTGTGATGAAAAACAAGATTTCCTTCAAGTTAAAAGAAAAGATTCAATCTGAACCACAGTCGAAAAAACTGATGATAAGCCGTGAAAATATTTCAATTTCAATATCTCAATCAGAAATGATGTTCGACGAAAATCACTTCCCCGTAATCATTCAAAGCTGCTCAGGATTTTTATATTTGTATTCCCAAAAATTACGGTCGTGAAATATTATTATTATTTCAATATTTTCGGGATATGTTGTACGGTATTCATGCACAACATTAAATTGAGTCTCCCATCGAATAATTTGTTTACGAATGCTAGCTTTCATCCAAACATTTTCAGAGAGGATCTCAATGGATAAATGAGCATCAGAAATTAAGAATTTAGCATACGTAATTTATTTCACGAAGCATTGATTCTCCGGTGAGGCAACTAATTCGAGCGACTGCTGGGTCATAAAACATTCGATTGTGAAGATTTCCAGAGTTTTATTTGATTCGAATACTTGATCAATCGGATAATTGCGAAGACGAGATGCATTGTAATTCGAGAGTCGTGTTCTCGTTACTTCAGTACTTTTTTTTATTGTTCTTACTTTAATCGTGACCTTTGAATAATGAATCTAGTCATTCCATTCCCACGAAGCTTTGCAAATCATCGGTAAATTCTTCGGCTCGTAAAAATCACCCAATTTCCGAATGGTGACACACTAACAAATGAAAAAAAAAAACCGGGTTTCAAACAACGATAATCGACCGGAATAAAACTGGCTCAAGGGCAAAAAAAAAAAAAGATCTTCATCTCGACGAGAGGGTAAGAAAATTATTTAGGATATTCGAAGGTTTTTCGAAGTCGCCTCGAGGGGGAAAAAATGTGAGCTAGCTATAGCTTGCATAGTCGGCAATCAATCGCGTGAAATGGTTGATTCTTTCTTCTCTAATTTTTCAGAGAGAGAGGAAAAAAACGAACGAGCATATTTATAAAGAAAACGTGGAAGCCGCCATTAACTCGAACTTTTCACACAAGGAATCGTGCGCATGATGAGCAGTCGATTCATTCCGCTTTGACACTGAAAAATTGATTCAACACTTGATGAACGAACGAGGGGTGTTTCAAATATTTTCTTTCATTCCGTATTTAACGTCTGGCAACCTACAAGAAAATATCAACCAATAATCTTCCTGAAAGCAACTATATGTTCAGTCTAAAATTCCAATTTCATTTTTTTTCTAAAGTTATGCTCGCACATTTTTTTTAAACTTCGGACACCGGGAAAAATATGCTTTCAAATTTCTCAGTAAAGCTCTGCCTCGAACATAAATGTGTTTTCAACATTGAAAATGCAGCATACTCAATACTTTTAGGTTATACTTCATTTTTAGAAGGACATATTTTCGAAGGAATAAATCTAGCATAAACAGTGCATAATTTGAAATAATCAATGGTAAGCAAAAGTATTTCTTCCCTAGATTATTTTCATTGTTAAAATTGTTTGTGATGAAAAACAAGATTTCCCTCAAGTTATAATGGTAAGAAAAAAATTCAATCTGAACCACAGTCGAAAAAACTGATGATAAACCGTGAAAATACAGTATCTCAATTTCAACAAATCACAGTACTATATTGTAGTATGAAATTGTAAGCACAGATAAGTTTTAAGGCATAAAATCAAAGAACTGCACTTTTCAGCTCTTAATTTTCTGAAATCAACTCATTTTTGCAGTGTTTTTCTTTAATCGTCTACAAAATACTGTATGTTTTCATTAACAGAAAAAAATTAGACATTATTAAAACGCAAAACTGGCGTCAGAAACTTGTTTACGATTTTTCTGGATTTTTGGCTGCTTACGAAAATTGTTTGCAAATTATTTCGTCACTATACCTAATAAATTTCACAATTTTTTGCAATAACTTGGAAATCCAATAAGCAGATAATTTGCTTCCTCGAGAAGCATCAAGTGATGTTTCCAGATGAAAACTGGCTCTCTCTCTCTCTCTCTCTCTCTTTCGATGATTCGATCAGATACTTTTCGAATGCCCCTCGCTGATAATATGACACGGCTCGCAACAAGAATTTTAATCGGACCGAAACCCGGCCGCGGGGTGAATTCAGGTTAATGCCTCAGCATCTCAAAGCCCGCGACTTGGCTTCATTTGCCTCTTCTTTCTTCCGTTTAATTCCCTTGTCCCTATAATAATAAAACAAAACCACAAGAGAAAAAAGATGAAAACAAATTTGTAAAGAAAAGGATGCCTAAATCATGGGATACAGAGTCAAGGATTTGTTGTGACGTAATCCCGCCTTTTGGAGGCTTGCCGAGAGGGATTTGGGTTTGTTGCACGTGCTTGCGGGCAATCGGTTCTTGATTGGGGACATGGGGAAAAAAAAAACAACCGCAGGGGATAAAAACTAAAATAAAATAAAATAAACCCCGCAGAGGCAAACCTAATTGGTCGACCCGGATGATGAATTACTCCTCATCAACTCGTCAAAGCGGCATAAATATTTATCTAATCGGAACTGGTTCGGATCAGGTCAATGCATTGATAGCACGTGATGATTGAGGCAATAGGAAACGAAATGTGAGGTGATGATCAATAGTATATACAGACATGACGAGCTTCGATACCGCGGGCAAATTTGGAACTTTTTTTAAAATTTTCATTGTATGTCGAAGGGCTGTTAACCAAACAAAAGTATTGATAAAAAATATTGAAAAACACCTCAAATGTGACTTAAAAAGAGAGACACAGTGAGAAATAATCTTTGGTTTAAATTCTTGACGAGGAAATCGAAGAAACAAAATTATAAATAAACTCTCTTGCTCTTGAAAAATTGCAAAAATGCTCTCAGGTTTTCATTTTTTTGCAAACGAAATAATCATTTGAAAAATTTCGAAATTTCACCAAATATAGAAAAGTGCATGCTAAAAACAACATACAATTTTCAATTTTTTGTCTAGCCTGAAAAAGTTTCAACAGCTTGTGACACGAATAAAGAACTCTCACCGGATCTGCAAAATGTTCACTTATCATCATGGATTAAATCCAATTTTTTTTTCTAAAATTTTGAAAAAAATTCCTGAACCTTACAATAGTATGTGCTAAATCATATAATTTTTTCCACCGTGGTATCATCTCTAGAAATACCCAAGGCCAAGCGGAAGTGGGACAACCCTTGTATCTGCAGGTCAACTCGATTATTACTCTGCAGCTTGAGACCCTACATAGAATTTTCAAATGTTTCCTTCCATGCACTTGCTTTTAAAAAAAAGTTTCAAAAATGGTTTCTCAAACTGAATAAAAAAAACCCTCAATAATGTTCGAGTTCCTCCGTTTGTGAATCAGAGGAAGGTTCAACTGTGTTACGCATATACACTATTGAAAGTGCTCCTCTCTACATTTTTTTTTTACAAATTATTTTGAATTATTCGCGCTCGTGATAATCGTTTTTCCAGTGCTTTGCTCCCCTCTACCGAAAAAAATAGATGAATAAATCCCACACCGAAGATATTCAAAGTCTGCTCACCTATTTACCGTGATGGCAACCATGCACAACAAGCTGGCGGACACGTTGCTGTAGAAGAAGAACGGGAACAAAGTG
>CAJPEX010003285.1:0-30203 GCA_905338405.1 Notodromas monacha | reverse complement strand
CAATTTAAAAAGAGGTCTTGGAAACAAACCCGAGTATTTCCTGGATAACAATCGATATTTATTCATCGCCGCGGGACGTCCCCGAATTTTTATTCTCGCCTCTACTACGGGTCGCATCTTCAAAACAAAAGAAAAGCCAGTGTTTATATACAGTATTCTCTAATTTCTCTGCGTCAAATTTCCTCACAATAAGCTCTCCTATGATGAAGGAGATAAAAAGTCATCCGGAAAGGAGAATGATTGAAAAAATGCATTCTGCTGAATATCCTGAGATCATCCAGGAATGTTAGACTTTTTAGAGAGCAAGAGTCATCCACCTACTTGCATGTCAGTTTTCCTTCGTTTTATACATGGATCAAGTTTTCAAATGCCAGATTCCTACTGTGCGAGCCCATTATTTGGATGCTTTCATTTCTCTAGATGGAACGTTTTAATCAACGTGAAGCATGTGTTACATGATTATTCCTGATGTTCAGCCCATTGGAATGCATTAATCTGTCTCTCCTTGAAATGTCCTGGATTTCCGAAATGTAATACGAATAAGCATCACCGAAATGTGATACCCAAAACTAGCTTACCGAAACCAGGGGTTCAGCTATTGTTCAGTGGAAGGTCACAGTGAGGTCATATATATGACGAGCACAGGAAGCTAGCCCAGGCAAGTCGAGGCCATTTAATTTAAAGGAATGACTTGCCGTTCTGCGCGTGCCTCTCCTTCCACAATCGCCGAATGCCCAAAAAATTTAATTAACCACCCGCAAAGCAAAAAATGACACCCAGCACTGCAGTACGGCTTCTTTTCTTCCATTGTTACCCTGCATGGCCTTCTTCATTTGCCTGCCGCAGCAAGCAGCACACCCCATCTGGTGCCCGGGACTGCTGCTCAATCTAGACGGGCTCGGATAGGCGCAAAAAGAAGAAGTGAAATCCTCCCCCGGGCCAGCTATATGCATCAAGCAACCCGCCAGTCTGTGCATGGGTCTCTCAATGGAAGAGTGGGACTGCTTCCCACTTACGCACGTCCAGAGCCGAAAACGACGAGGAACGGGTTCATTCACGAATATTTTCGGCAGGGTTCAGCTCCTGTATTCGAGTACTGTACTGCGTAAATCGAGCACCAGCAGCGAGTGTTGGTTTGGGGCCACTTCGAAGAACAACAGCACAGCTGGGGAAGTACTGTTCGAAGGTGTAGTGAGTACAGGAGAGTACGGGTAACTACGACCGGATTCGTGTCAGTTCTTCCGAAATGTAAGAGCCTACAGAACGTTGGCAACATCATGCGAGAGCTTCCTGACTTTCTTCTTCTTGGAGCTACACTTCAAGCTGTAGATTTTTATTTCAGTATATAGGTGTAGATCTAGTCGGTGGTACATTTTTTTCATCCTTCCACATGGAGAAGTATTCAAATCTAAGTTTGCTAACACAATTAAATCTAAACTATAGCGCAGCGACCCTTACATGTCCCATTTTCTGTCCCTGCTGTTCACTGTTTGTTTCACCTTTCTACTGCAACAAATTCAGGATATTTTTGCAGAATTTAGTGCATATAGCAGTGTAAGGAAAAAAACCATGAACTGATCACCAATTCCCAATTGGAGAGATGGAGAGAAGTTGCATTATGTTTAATCTCTGCCAGGAATAAAAATTTGTCTGAGAAAAAAAGACTCTCTGCTTGGCATTTTCCTGCATTCCTAGCATAGGATCAGCATTGAAGATTCTTGAATGAAACAATAGGATTCACTTTCTGGGATTTTTCCCTACTCATTTTGGGATCTGATTTGATAAAAACAAAATACTTGCATGTCTGTGTGTGAGAAATTTTGGACTTCAGGAGTGGATGAAAAGGAACGCACCCCTTTCCAAGATATAATTTGCACAGATCTGGGAAGTGGTGGATTCACTTCAAAATATCATGCTTCCACTTGCATGAAAGAAATGATTGTTTTTTACAATGTGTTAAACTCAATGGAAGAGGACAATTGATTTGCAAATGGGAATGAGAAACATGAGCTGTAAGTGGTGGATTCACTTCAAAATATCATGCTTCCACTTGCATGAAAGAAATGATTGTTTTTTACAATGTGTTAAACTCAATGGAAGAGGACAATTGATTTGCAAATGGGAATGAGAAACATGAGCTGAGTATTGCATGAACACAAATATACTGTAACATTGATCTTGTCCAAAATAACAAGAATAAAAAGCAATGTTCAGGCTGATATTGTTCTTGAAAGTCTTCGTGTTTCTTATAAAAAAAAAAAGCACGAAGAGTCCAAGGCACAGGATAGCACAGTCTTCATCCAAAAATCCTGTATCCACTTGAAGCTTTGAAGCAATACTGCAATACCGAAATCACTAGTGGAAGTACTTTTCAAAATACATTTCAGTAAGTATTATAACAAAAGTATTTCAAAAATATAAACAAAGCTCGGAAGCAACTAGGAAACAGTGTAGATAAAAATACCTTTAAATCCTTTGTCATATGGTTCGTGAATTGCGTATCATTGCAATACGGAAATTTCCAATTGTCAATTCTACCTAAAATGATGAAGGGAAGCGAGGATCCATGATAATGCACTGGAAAACTTTACCTGAAAAAAAAGTTTTGAAGGAAGAGCAAAATTCTCACCTTAAGTGCATTTGGCATTACTGCATAACGCTGCTGGTGAAGATCCAGCAGTTGCTGCTACTGCATATGGTTCCCAAGACGAGCACCCGGGGTTGAGATTGAGACCCACTATATGCCGCACCCACGGTAGTGGCATGCTGTTGGAGAGCACCCCAATGAACCCATGCACAGGGTTCCCGAAATCCGGGTTGTGCAAAATGGAAAGAAAGTGGCCTCCGCTTGACATGGGCCGAAGTAAACCAGCCCCTCGCTCCTGCTTCAAGTGTATTTCAATTATCCGCGCGGGATAATTGAATTGCGCCTTCTGTTTCGGGGTTTGGGCACCAGTGCCAAGGGGGTTCCACGCTTGGATTAACAATCATTTGCATACATATCACGCGGCATCAAAGAGGAGGAAGCTGCCCGCCGTGATAGAACGTAGCCCATTAGGGCAATTTGCATCTTTCCTCCGACGAAATGGTTTCCCCGTGAACCCAAAATCCGGCAATTCATAATTCTCTACAATACCGGGGACCTTTTCAGTTTCGTTCAACTCATTCGAATGGAGTTATCCTGCAAGAGTTCCTCCATATACACACCGTATATACTGTATATTATACACACAATATATATGCACAAGCCGGAGAATGGATTCAGCGTCGTACAGACTGAATGAACGCATTAATTTCACCCTCGAAGATTTAACCCATGTTGGGCATTGGAGTACGGCGTCGAACGGGATTTCTGCAGCCAACTTTGCATGTCAACATGATGCGTTTCAAATATAAATTTAAATCTTTACCATGTTAAAAGGTTTTTTTTTGTCTGCTGATATTCTCTTCAGAGACGCACTGTCAAGAATTATATTCTTTCAGCATAACAAGACTTCACAGAAGCTCCATCATCGTAAAACGTCTTCGTTTCATGGGCAAGATGTATTTACATGTTGAATGCAAGCAATAAGCAAGGACGGTTTGAAACATATTCATGAATTTCTGCGAAGTAAAGTCGCTCATCGTCGAAAAATGGAAAAATTGATGATCATGTTTTTTCAAGCGATGTCGATCCAATTGTGTCACAAGGTCATGCGTCATTCCAGTTTGGACGATTTTTTCAAAACACCGCTCCCACTTTTGTTCAAGGTCTAAAATTCCCTTGCATATATTTACTCAAATAGAGGAATTTCCCCGTTCATTTATATTTTTATTCAAAATTATTTCCGTTGTCGACCTTCTGCAGAAAACAAATATGGAATCCCATGCAATGCTGTACAGCATGGCCTCCTTTCATTTTTAGAAATTCTGCTGAGTGCGGAATGGCGTAGAATGTAGACGTTCAAGAATGACAAGGCAATTCACAAGCGCGGGAGCGAAAGAACGCTGGGCAGAAATATGCAAAAAGTTTGTACTCCATTGAAGTAAAAGTGGCTTCTTTTTGTTAGCGTTGACCCCTTGCAAAATTGTGTAAAATATAACTTTCTGTGGATCTAATGCAACTAAACGCTTTTGATAAATTCGATTTGCATTAATGATCGCGACATACGGTTTAGTGTAACTCATCAAAATTCAACGATAATAAATCAACAGCACATCTGCGTATGACAAAAGGACTCGAGAAGGATTTCTTAATGATTCTGTCAAAGATGCATGGCCAAGGAGGAGGAAGGCATTTTCGGGAAGCTGATTAAATCCCTACAAAACCGCTCTATAGAGAATTGAAATTTAGGGCAGCATGAAGCAGGTTGTACGGGTGCAAGGGAATTTGAGAGAATCAGGAGGTATCTGGTAAACATGTCAAGTTTCCCACCAGATGTGCTGAACTTTTCTTGTTTTGTTCAAATTTCGCATCCGGGTCTGAAACCGCTATTCAAAAGTCTCTCTATTTGTTATTAGAAAAGAGGCAAACTAACGTACGTAAGAGAAGAAATTGATGCCAAGTAGTACAGTATTCCGTGCATTCCACACTGTATGAAAAAAAGAATTTGATAGACGTATGTACCGGTCTATACGTCCATTGGATTAAAGTGTGGAGGAAATGTTTTACTGTGGTGATTTAAGTTGCAAAATGGACATCCATCTAAATTACTCTAGAGGCATTTCCACTTATATAGGCTGTAGTAGTCATTCTATAGCTGAAAGAAATCATTGCTGATCAATTTGATTGATATTTTGTCTGTATTGAGAACAGTGAGTTTCCGGCATGCAACTCAGGGCTCTGCCATATGTCTTTCTTCATGATTACTATTGCTTCTTCAAGATCTCCAATAATTACGTACTCTTCAGAATCAGCAAATACCGTGAATTATAGACGGATTTTCGGAGATATAATTAATAATCGAGCGTTGGAAGCTTGTCTCTCGAAATTCAAATATCAAACCTAACCTTATATTGCATTCGCTTTCATTTTATAGCCAACGGTTTTAGCAGCATTGTTTTCCGACACGAAGGCTATTCGATAATAATTAGACCGGGGTGAAACAGTTCTGAGGTGTTTTATTCTCAGCGTTGCATGTTTCGATAACACACCAACTTCTGATTTTTTTTTGCGAATTTTATGTAGATACATAAGTCCTCGATAGCGTGTGAAAGGTCAATGTCGGATTTGAAATGGCAGTTGTTATGGGAGGCGTTCAGCAGTTTCTGGGTTGCACATAGTTGGCATTTTGGTAAGCGAAAAACTTTCTCTTCCTCGTGCGGGGAAACCTGACAAATTTTTGGCTAAATTTTGTTTCGTCTCCGTACACAAAAATGAATATGTATTGATCCAACACAAAGCCTGAGTAATGGGAACACGCTTTCCATCAGGCATGTATAATATAGTGACATTGCATAGCATTATCTATTACTGACCGAGTGGGACGCAGTTGAGCTAGCCGAAAGCCGGAATTAATCTGAAACAAAGGAAAATGTATTTTACAATCATGTGCCAAAAACTGCTTGAACGGGTAACACGGTTATATAGGGATATATTGTGATGAACTGTCCGAAAATTGAAAAGCTCGGTACTGTATATAGTACCCTGGTACCATTGGTATAATTTATTCGAACGGACCGGATATTATTTTCAACGATGGTCAGCAAGAATTATCCCAAGAATATATACTCGTATATGCTGATCATGGAAGTTCAGTTGAATTCCGCCAAGAAAATTCTTCTTCCGACAAATATTTCATAGGGACAAGGTGATAAAAAACTTGCTATGACAAACTAATTTTCCTTTCTAACCTCATCATGACAATATATGTTTGCCTTGATGATGTGTACATTGATATATAAATTTTAAAAAAGCCTTCCACATTATGTATGTTGATCTTTTTGAATAGACAATTTAGCATTGCACAAGGAATGAAGCTCGAATTAATAATATTTTCAGCCCAAATTTAGAACATGGAAATTGCTCATTTTTGAAAGAAAAGTATTGTTGAAAGATACAGTTCTACTTCAGGAAGCCTGCAGCTCTCAATGAATAAATTATCTTTCTATCAGACATGCTGTAATTCTTTCAAAACTTGTACATCAGTAAGATCAATGTATTTTGTTTTGAGAGAGCGAAGGTCTGACATAACACTAAACAAGATATTATTGCTACTTTTTGAATTTTGATTCTTCTCATATATTTCATTAAAAGAACTTGTAAATACGGAAATGATTCAATTTATGCGTTGATGGTAGTAAAATACTCTAAAGTCTAAAGTCTAAAGCATCCATTACGTGTTTCCCACAAAATTTTCACCCTCAAAAAGCAGGGGCAGGATATTTATTGCTATAATGCTTTCTTTTTTTTCAAGGTCAATTTTTGGAGTTCGTTTCAAAGACAATTTTTATTGTACATTTTCATCTGGAAAATAAGACTTCTTATATTTGGCGACGAAATGTATTCTCTTGATGATCCGAGAAGGATATTTGTGGTCCTTGATCGAAGGTATACGGACATATACAGAGTCAGCAGGAAGATGTGCAGTATTCAACGAACATTTGCACATTCTCCGGGAAATAATGCACTGTATTCGCGAGTGTCTTTTTCGACTCAAGCCCGTGCTGGTGTCGACAGAACAAAACCGCATGCCGTGATCCACAGGCGCAGTTGTGCCGAAAAGCGAAGCTACCAGCTCGTCACATCATCACTCTCATCGCGGGGCTCAGGCATGACAAATCGATCCTGACGTTCTTAAGCCACGCTAGATGATCAATGGTTCCAGTCGAGACTCAAACTTCTGCCTTTTTTTCTTTTATTTATTTTCATCTTCCCTATTGTATACTTTACTCACCTGTAACCTGGTCCAACACGTCCGATACACCTTTTGTTGCGCCACTGCGCTGAGCTCTGAATGGCGAAGAGTTTCGAACGGAAACAGCTCTGCAGTATTTTGACGCGGTTTGCATGGCAATATTTGCTAATATGAGTTGTATATATAGGAAGTCATACACAGTACTGTCGTGGAATTTTTCCAAACGCTTCCGGGACCATGAACCAAAGCATTTCAATAAGAATGTTTGTCGACCAGCAGCAAAGTTCCTTGAATTTTGGCAAACCAGCAAATATTTTTTAAATTCTGTGCCTGTGCCATAAAATTTCCTCAACAAAAACGTCATTGCAAAAAGGAATTCAAGAACCAATGAATTGAGCACTCATAGTGAAATGCCTTCGACAGATTATAAAGCTGGGCTTCATTGAAGGTTTCTCACAATATGAATACTGAAATGAAATAATTTTTTTCAGCAAATGAAAATTTGTCTGGAGTTTTCCGAGGCAAAGAGCACAACTTTTACTTTTCATTGGATCATTCCATCATTGTCTTCCTGAAATTCGGATAGAGATAACAGACTGCATTCTACCATGTTTAAAAAATCTCCCGGGGACCTTAAAAAAATCTGTAGACTGGCACTGGTCCACAGACTATGGGTTCCAAACCATTGGTTTTGCGAAAATATATACTGTACTCTATATCATTTAAGGGAGAGAGATGAAAAATTTCATTTTAAAGCCTTTGCCGTGGAAAATGTTGATCCTTCTAAGAAAATTGCCTGTGCAACACAAATACAACCTGCTTCGAAGATTCGCATGCATTTCACGCTGCTATACTGGTTAATGAACTCGTGTTCTTCAAACAAAAGCACTTTTTGTGGATGTGATATGAATTTCACGATGAATCCCGAATTCCTCATTTATCGTGAGTCACGTTGGATCTCATTTTCTGCTTGAAAGAGACATTGGTTCGCTCATGGAATAATTTGAAATGTCTCCGGATTTCCGGAATCAGGGATATCAGGTCAAAAAAGAAATAAATAAATTCTTACACTCGTAATAAGCCTGCTCCAAGGGACAGGCGGTAGTCTTTCGAGGCTCATTAATCACGAACGATGAATTAAGTTGGCCGAAAAAATGTCGCCTGGCGTCGGTGATTAATCACTATAGAGGACAAGATGATTTTCCAAACTAGGTAAGTCGCCCCTGTGATCAAAAATAATGGAATAAAAACGGGAGTATTATGGGGAACTCCGGTTGAATAGGCAATTTGTTTGTTCGACTTTCTCTATTCCAGACATAGATCAGCAATCAATTACGGGAATAGGCGTAGAATGCCGAGCAAGTTAATTGATAGATATCAGTGCGACTCGATCGGTTGAGGAGATACGTCTGAGGGAGGAAATATATACACTGGATGACGGATGGCTTTCGATTCGATGGCTGAAAGGACTTTTTTCAGCTTCACGAATCCAGCTTGGATAAAACAGATTGACTCTTAACATCAGCTCCTTTCATAGTATGGGTATTTCAAATTTATTCTGATCCGACAGGCTCTTATCCAATGTTGAAGCAGCCACCGAATACCGTTTCTGACACTTGCAATACTATAGAATTATAATTAGCTAGAGCCTATATTTATCAGCGTGTTTTTTTTAACGTTTTGCCTTTTTTGAGTGAGGAAATTGTGGTACAGTGCTGTGTATTTTCAACCTCGCTCAGAGTGTTGTTTCTACCCAATTTGGACAAGAATGTTTCAACATTTGGAAATAAAAAACGTGTTTGTGAATTCTGAGGCGAAATGCTCTATTAATAGTCCGAAGAGTGGTTCTGGATTAATGTTCAGTCATTCAACTTAACTATAGTTACCAGCTCAATGAACTCCTATCTCCCCGTCAAGATGAGTTTTGTTAGGACATGGACAAATTCAGATAATTAATTTTAAAAAGTACAGTACAGCATGATGCAAGTATACATCCGACAAATGTCGTGTATGGGACTTTTTTTAAGCACCATGTTTGTCAGAATATTGCTCAAAGGGTTAATTCACTTACAGAACAAATGCTAGTTTTTCGGCTGTATGTTTGATATCAGTGATAAATTGTGTTTTCAAAATGACTGCAATATCCCGTGAAATCATTACCATTTTTCGTTACTCTTTTCAACAGTTTCGGGAGCAATTCAAGGCCTTCGGCAACCAAAGTGTTTGAATTTGCAGACGAGGTGGATCCCAAATGAATGATACGTGCGCTGCATCTTTGCGTATAAGTGAACTCACCTATTTAGGCAAATAAAACGTCTCGCCCATTAAATGGAAGCAAGTGCAGACCAGATTAGTAATTCCCCCTGCAAGGCATATGCGGTATACATAGCCACGTTTTATTTTTGTCTTGTTTTGCGAAACTCTCGGAATATTCGCTGCGTAATGCTTATATTTTTCAGGCACGCCCGAAGCACCATTCCGAACCGCCGCCCGAAATTCTCATCACACTTCATCGTGTCTTGCAGGCAAATCCATAGAAGAAATTCCTCTCTTTATCCGAAGAAAGGGATGCTTTCATGCAGGAAAAAAGTGCATGAAGACCAGCAAAACGATTCTCACAGAAATTCCTGGCACGCGGCACTGGAATGAAATATGACGAGAGCATCGGTCATATTTCGGGGGACGAAGACCAGGCTGGCTGCTGCATCGTAGTACTGTACCTTCCTTATTTCGAACTGCGTGCTGCAGGACGAAGTATCCCCGAAAGCCAATATGTACAGGGCCTTTGTTTGACGAAATTCAATGCCATCGACCAGAAAATGATTTCTTACAGGTATTGACCTCAATTTAAAATTTAAAGCATCGGAGAGTGAAAATCAATTTGGAAACCTGAAACAGAGCTTTTATACCCGAAAATTGCATTTATAAATATTTTTCTGCGCACACCCCACTCCCAATGGTCATTTGAATTTTGATATTTAAAGCAAAATCCATATCATGTTCGTGATCGAATAGTAAGGACGTGATAAATTTAAAAAAATTGTCGATTGACCATCGTGTATTTCCGGAAATAACGTTTTTTTTAAGTGAAGCGGTGGGAAAATACGTTTGAATTACGCTCGTTCATTCCTTCGATTTTGAAATCAAAATAAGGAATAAACTGCTATACTGCACGTTCAGTGCGAGGGCCTTTTTTTTATGAATTATTTAGCATTACATTCAAAAAGCACAATAGGGGAGAAGGAATGTCGCTAATTTCGAATAAAGATATCTCCGGATTATTTGCGCCTTCTCATATAATGAACTGTGGAATCCATAAAAATCTTTAAATCCAAGTTTTTCCAAGCAATATCAAGATCAATGTCTAATTTTATTGCGTTAGCTGCAATAACATATGATACAGTGAGAGCAAACTAAAAGAAAGACAAATGCATGGAAAATGTGGTGAATTTTTTTTAGAGTGAGAATTATTTGTTGCAGAAATAAATTCATTCATCTACATTTAGAAGCAAGGCTTTTGAAGTCACTGTTTGCACCAAAAGCTTATTGTGCATCAGTGAGATAAGAATCTGGCATGAAGGTTTTCCAGATTCTTATCACTAAAGAAAAGGTAGGTTTAGAAAAGTGAGAATATCTCAAGATTTGTTGATTGGGCCAATTTTTATATGATACAAGAAAAGTTGAAGAACATCTTTGGCTTTAATTTAAGATGTCACAGAATTTTTTAATCGGTAAAGTCATGGAGGTATTTGCTTCGCAAATTTTAGCATTGGGAATTACGCCATAGGCAAAGCATGTTTTCTTTGCTGATTTTTTTTTTTAAAGTGAGTTTTTATTTCACAATGCGAGATTGTATTCAGTGATTGTGTGTGTGATTGTTGTCTTCATGAAACCTGTGATTAGAAACAATAATAAGAGTCCTCTTTTAACATGCCAAGGAGTGAGGATGCTCCAGCTTCTCCTATTTTTCTGCAGCCATAATGTATTGTAGTTTTGTACTTTTAAAATTAAATTCCCTTGGAGGCTGGGTAACTGCTTCAGCACTCAGATGTCTCTTGCATCTGGAATATTTTTAATACAGTTTAAAATCTGCAATAATTATTGCTCTTGAATCCCAACTCTGCAATTTAGCCACAAATTGACTTTTAATGGAGGAGGGCTGTTATAGCAAAGCCCCCCGCGTACATTCCATAACACGGTTTATCTCTATTATTGAAACAAAACTTATGAATGCATGAAATTATTAGTCAATCATGCAGCTTCACCATAAGAAAATGGCTGAAAAGTGTCCCTACCGAAGGATGTAGTAGGAAGGATTACAGGCTTCTCTGCAGCTGGCTGACATCAAAGGATAGGATGAAAGCGGAAAAGTACTGGGAAGAAAAGAATCCGTTGGTTTATCAGACAGATCGATTTGATCATCCATGCCTGACCCCAACTCCGTTAATACCAATATACAGTTCTTGGTACCAGGAATTGGACTACGCTAGGAACTTCGAAACTAATCAGTATGAAGGACTGCGATGCACATCGCTCAGGTGTGCGGAGCAAAACGTGTTCCACGGGACTAATCAGAACTGGATCGTCATTTTTTCCTGAATGTAAAATTATGATTTGTACACATTTTGTTGCGATGCCCACGAAGTTTAATACCAAACTGTGATAATTTAGAGACGGTTGACGCTACTGATCTGACGGTTGTATCATTCAGTAACATAAATTCGCGCTTTTGATTGAACGCGGAATATCTTAAAATCTCTGCCGAGAAAGAAGACGGACCTCTGCAATATGAGAGAGGAAGATGAAAATCGCGAAGTTACGAATGCATCATAATACGTTGAAATCCATTCCAGTTAAGAACAAATTACGTCGAAACTGAATCGACCTAATTCAATTTAGCAGATTTCGTTTTGATTTCAGTGGCGCAGTTATTAATTGGTATTTTGAATAAAGCAATGGGAACTTTATTCACCAGCCTTGAAAAAGAAGAAGTCCTTGTTTTAGCACCGATCAGAAAGTTTTCGCCTTATCCTCCAAATTTTTCAGTCTCTTATGAAGAGTGTCAAAGTGACAAATTGATGACACGGAAAATAAGCCGCTTCTGGAACAAAACTCCCTGTACTAACTATTAACCAGTCGCTACATTGCAATGATGGATGTTCACAACTGCACGAGTTCAAGCAGTAATGATTGATGTACAATGTATCATAATGTGCTTCCGTGCACCCCTTTCAAAAAGATCACCTTTGGAAGTGGAGACAATAACCATATGACTTGTTGCCATTGCTATTGTGCTTTAATTTTGCGCTTATTCTTTCAAGATAATTATTGCAAATGTTGAGTCAAAAGCGTTTCTTAACACCAATGCTAAGAAGCTGCAAACACAATGTGATTCCTGTTTCGGAGTATGACCATTTTAAATCCGAAGTGCTAAGATTTGAAATTGCGCACTTCAATTTTTGTGAATCTTCCATTGAAACCTCACTTTGCCGAAGATTAAGAGAACGAGTTGTCAATTACTTAAGCCTAATATCTTTAATTGTAACTGCGATCTTCAAAATTGTATCCTTGTCTACAATTCAATGCTTCTGCATACAATTTTGATGATTCCAATCAACATATTTCAACGCAATATGGACATTTGGGGAGTTGAGTACTGATAACTCTGTACAGTGCATAGAAATGTTGGCATTCTCTGTAAAAATAACATTCAAATGAAGTCTCTTCATGCTGGAGGTTTTTTTTTAATTAGCTAAATGGATTGTAAATTGGTCAGAGAAATACCCAAGAACTTTTCTTGCATCAAATTTAGAGTTGGAAATATCTGTTACTTGTAATTTGGCCTGAAATGTATCTGCAATTTTACCTCAAATTGTCCCTATGTTGAGTCAGTGTCCTCATGTCCTTTTTTAAAAAATTCTTTTTAGAAAATAAGTGTCCCTATGTCAAATTTTCTGCAGGTTGAGGTGTCCGCATGTTGGGGTCTCACTGTACATTGAAGTCTTTGGGGATATGTGATCCAACATATGGACATGACAACATGGGGACAAGGTCCAAGAATTTATTATACCTGTATCTTATTGGGGCCAACTGTGCATACCTCCAAATGATGCATGTAATTCAATTGATGTTTCCTTTCTGATCGTGATAAATAAAAGATATTCGATTTCAAGACCCGTATCTTCTCGGAACTTGGCATAAAAGATGATGCTGCTCACATTCCATTCCACATTCGGGATTTCTGAGCTGGGCACCATTGGGTGACTTTTGCGTCATCTTCCCTGATTTTTGAGGTTTCTGAATAACCTCTTGAACGGAAAGTAGCCCCGACTAGGCCGTGGTCGTAAGCCGATGGATGGTCAGGATCCTATATATATTGCATGATCCACAGAAAGAGGATTATAGCACAAAGCAGAGCCCAGGATAACCGAGAGGAAACAGGACAGAAATCTTCCCTATTTATTTCGTCGAATCCTGGATATAGCACAGACTTTGATGGGAATCCATCGGATTTTGCTGCGAAAAATGGGAATTACTGCATTGGAGCAGCCTAGTGTCCGCTGACCTCGATTCGAGACAAACAGTACTTCCAATGAGCGGTCTTGTGAAGCATGGAATTTAATAGTCGCATGCTTGGCTTGCTATTCCTTACATTGTATATTATATTTGCAAAGATCGCATTTCTGGCTGCCAAGCTGTTCCATGCCTTCTTCGAAATGCTGTTTCTTGTTGTTGCAGGCTTCATGAGTATTTCTGATCAGTTTCAAACGTCCCCCTCCCCTTTCCAGCAACGGCACCATTCCTTGTGTTTTTCAAATCACATCCAACAGATGAACAATATTGAATTTCTAAGCTTCGAACCTGCATTTCTTGAAGTTCTGAAGGATGTGCGTCCACCCCAAGTTTCACAGTTAATGGATGAGGACAACTGATACATTTCGCTTGGAACAAAAGCAACCGTCGAAGGAGTTCGTTTGAATCTTGCTATTATACTCATAGTAAACAAAGTTGTACGATCTATAAAGGTTATTTTCTGATTTAAAAAAAGGCAGTTTCTCTCTTCGCAGCTACAGCTGGGAGTTTGACAGTGTAATGATCTCCAGATATTCTCTTATTGCTGTATGGAAGGAAAATAAAATATATTCTTTCCTGACTGGTTCCTGCTGCAATACATTTTCACATTCCGACACAATGCTTCTCTTGAACGCAAGTGAGTACTGTATAGGCTTCCCGGAGCGCATGCTCAAGATGAACCAGATTGTCTTTGAAAAATTCTGTCATTTTCAAAGTGAGTTCTCGCATATTTGAGTCAAGATGAATCATCAACCCAGTGCAAGTATGGGGATTGTTCTGAAGTGGGACACTGCATGCTGTGGACATAATTGGTGGATGGATCTGGTTCCCAAGTCAGAACGTCCGCAATTACGGTATGCCAGATCTTGTTTCCCATCAATTGCCTTCAATGGGATTATTTTCAATTGGTTCTCAATTTAAAGGTTCTCAAAATAAATGTCCAGAAGAAAACCCCACAGAATCTTATCCTTTGGCATCAGAAGGTGCTCAAGAAGGGATGAGCAAGAAAAAGTCTTGCTATACTCTGTGCACATGATGGAAAAAAGTTCTGAAGAACAGAAGCCCAAAATTAGCCTGTTTTTCGGTTTGAAGAAGTGTACAGTAATTTTACTATGTATTTTTTAGCATTTTTAGATGTCAATTTCTTCCAAAATTTCTTCCAAAAATTAAGAAGAAAAAATTAGAAAAACAAATTTTTTTGATTCCTGAAGCAATCTTGAAAAAAAAAAGACTGGATCTTAAATACTTGTCAGGATGTTCAGTGCATATTTTTCCGTTTCAAGTATCCCAAACTTGAATTGTCTGTATCTTATTATGGCGTCCACATTTTGGGCTCCCACTGTAATTGTCTCAGTTTTTATCAAAACGAAATGTATAAGTGACACATGGAATAACTCGACTAATAGTTATCGATAATAAAATGAAAAATCGCAATGTTTACACATTGGCTCGATGTATGAGCATTTTGGTAACACGTTTCTCGAAATCTGACTCCATTTTCCGCGTGAATTCTGGCAGAAAAAAATATTTGAATCTTCTCGCATGCATCAAGTTAAATACATATCTGAGACCAGTTTGATGCGTACTTTCTGTGGATGGGTGCGTAGTTTAGTTTCACAAAATGGCGCAATACGCTCTTCCATGTTTCCTTGTCGGAGTTAACTTTTGCTGAGAAATTTTGCAACCGGGTTGAATTGAAACTCGTCGCACACAGATGAGGGCTTGAATGCAGCAACCGTGGACAAGTTCACACTCAACTTGGAGATTGCGGAACAACATACAGCAGCTAACCTCGTTCGATTTGCCACGTGAACTCATCGATGAACAGGGCCAAAGTGCATGCGAAAAGAATAAAATGAATCCGGTTTTAGGGACAAGTGTGTGTGTGAGTCCGTGGTTCCTACACCGGGCTTGTTCGCTGCAGGCCTGCGCCCTGTCAGGGTTCGAATGCCTGTGTTTCGAACCCGCGTCGGGACTTCAGACGGGTTCCGTGATCCCAGCCGGGCAGGATGCGCTTTTGTCCTCGCCGTCGTAGCTCGTGGCTTTTTTTCTTTTTTTTTTTTTAGGTGTGATTCCCCCGTGCGGTTCATGTTATTTTCGTGTTTCGAGTTGGTGTCACTTCGAAAATTTCGGGATATGCGATTTTTTTTAATTGCTGGCTTAAATGATGCCAGCCGGCAAATTTCCATGCAACTACGAACTTCTTCAGTCAATGAAGAAAGAAAGAAAAAACTTTCTAAAAATCAAAATTGTGTTACCCACCTGCGTATCCCCTACACTTAGACGAAAACCTGTTCCAATTTCCATTTCACTGATTCAGCCTCAACTGCTATCCAGATATACTGGTGCACCACGACGTGATAATGTTGATGGAGAGCGAAAAAGTGCGTGGGAGAAAAAAAATTCTCGGTGTTTCATGAACCTTTTTATTCGCCAAACACCCCTATCTCTAGCACAGACAATGATGTGCAAAATAAAATAATCAACAGCTTGGTTCTGCTGGTCGTGTGCTAATAAGGTTGTGCGAATTAAAGTTTAGATATGATTAAAAAGTGAAATAAAAACAATTTTAAGCGTCGGATTTTTACTTATAGAATTTCTGACTTGTGAATATGTGATATAAAATTTTTCTCGATTGGAGACAGTTTTCAAAATGTATGTAGAGCGGTTCATCCAATAAGCTGCACATCTCAGGTTTAAAGTATATTTAAACTGTATTCTACCGGAAATTTCTGGAGCAGAATCTTTTTTGATGGAGGTTTCGGAGGAGCGCTGCTTCGTTACAAATGTTGTATGATGGGGAAATTGGAATGCACTTCTCTCTTATCATTTTTCCAACAGGATAATTATACACACAATCAGATGGGGTTTCAAACCGAGGGTAATTCACTGTCTATTTTCTGGGCTGCACAAGCTTTCAAAATCTCAATTTAGTCAATTTGCTCTTTCGTTTGCATTACCATCAGAGATTTCGTGGAGTTCGACTGTGGTCTGTGCTTGTTCAGAATGCAATTTGCGCTGTACAATATTTTATTTCGCGTTTCTTCGGCCTTCCGAGGGTTTTCAGGAATTTCGAGTCATTTGGACTTCCAAAGCTTTTTGATTTTCAGGTCTGTTCTGATGTGGTAGAAACGTTATCCAGCCTCTTTAAAGCAGCCAACGTTACACTGAAATACTTGGAAAATAAAACATCGTCAACTGTCAAGTGCGAAAAAGCCAATCGTTCGTAAAAAATTTGTTTAGGACAAAGCAACTTCGTTCTGCTCCAAGGAAATATTTCATATACATTCATTTGCGGATGCGAATACAGTATATGAAAACTATTGACGAAAACAATTTGAATTTGAAGGAAATATTCATTCGTTAAATGTACAGCCCGTTTCTCATGTCTAATTTTTAAACACAATAATCTGCAGTTGCTCCAAATGAAAAAAAATATTTGCGGATATGGGTAGAATTATTCTGGATCAGTGAGTGGATTCTTCCGAAAATTTTCATCATGAAATTATGCACACCAAAAATGGAAAACAGGAAGTGCAGTATGGTGTACTGTGTAATTGAGTAATTACATCAATCTTGTTCGCATTTTCTTCTAATTCCGACATGCATTTGTTGTTGTTCGGAATCCAGAATTTTAATTCTCTGATCCAACACTGGTTGACGCACCACCGCACCTTTTATAAATGTTTTTAATGTCTATTGATGTTCGCCTGATTTCATATCAACATTTGATGCAAAGCAAGAGACGTACTCTAATTGACATAATCGAGAAAATTTAATTACGATTGTAACCGCAAAGGGCCAGATAGAAATTCGAGTCTGTTTTCAGTTATAGGGAAAGAAGCATTTTTGTTATAGCGGAAATCGAAGGAAAAATTTCAAAAAAGTTAATAGCTAATATTCATGACCCTGAATTGCGTCATGCTGCACATTTGAATGCGTTGAAAAGAATGTCGAAATTTAAGGGAAGGGTGATTGCCCCGATTAATCTTTCACTTCTTTTCAAAACATATCCAGTTACGTTTTTCCATGCTTTCCTCTTTCCTGCGTCCATAAAATAAAATAAAAACATTATGAATAAGTATAGATTACATAAAAAAACGAGTTACGGAGGTTTGAGAAGGAAACGCCTTAGGATTTAAATGCATTGAATAAAAGCTTACGATATAATAGCTTCCTTTAGCATGCGGATTATGTTCTAATTTTTAAATGTCTCAAGGCAATGGGAATATAAGAAAATAGTTCAATAGCGGAAAAAGGAGCGTTACGGAATAAAGGATTCGGGATGCTGGCCAATTCCTAGCGATGATGGAGAAACCTTGTGAATCACCGGATTTAAGGCGATATATCCTCTTTATCGAAGCAGGGGAGGAATATAATATTGTTTTTGGAGTGTGTCCAAGGGCCAGCAGTGTCTTCTAGCATAGGTGATTACTTCTATCTTGAGGGTGAAAAATCGCGCATCGATAAAGCACTGCGTACTTCCTGTTCTTCCTCAAACCTTACTTATACTTTTTGAACTCAAATATCGGCTGGAAAAAGATAGCGGATATCCCATTTCTCAGCTTCCTCTCCATTTTTCCGGGTCAGTCGGAATAGGCAGGCAGTTGAATGCCTTCCAAGTTATCTCATGTGGAAGTGCTTTCGCGATATATTTCGCACTAGCTTACCAGACACACTGCTGCCTTTGCTAATGTCAATTAATGCGACAGTAATTCCATATTCCTTCATCTCAATCAAGTTTTAGCCATAGCTTGACTTTTTTTTTAATTCAAGGAGACCCCGGAAGCAATGACGTTTGTCAGCCAGGGAGATATTGAACTCACTGCAAAGTTGAAATGTTGAACCGATTCAATCTATTCTCAGAAATTCCAATACGACTTCAGTTGCACTGTAGAGCTGCCATCACGTCTATATCAGAGCATTTGCTTCTTGAATCACTTCGCCACACGTTTTCTTGAGAGGGTTTTGTGCCTTCCGGGATTTCTTTCCAGCGTTGACGGGGTTCCAAGAAGACGGGCCAGCTTTCTCATGTCCTTGTTTAGTCTTGACTCTTGAGAATCGTTCTTCTCACTCTTTTTTTTCAGGATAAAGAAACGAACCGGGGGGGGGGGGGTCGTTGGGCTTGGGTTCACATCGGGATCCGGCAGCAATGGCTCATGATGCTGCAGCCATCTGCGCATGAGTTAATTCTCACTTTTTCCTTTTTTTGCTACGCATTTTCGCCAGCCCCGAACCGCGACAAAAAAATTTTTTAAAGAAGCTTCCTGAGTTATACATTCATGTAGCAATCAGGTTTCATTTGTCAAAAATGTTTGGGGGGGGGGGGTTATCATATACTGAACAGTGTTATGGAAAAAGCCATGCGCAGATGGCACCGACGAGATCCGCCTCTTCAGTTTTTCCTTCTGACCATTATCGTGGAAGAGAGATTCACGACCGAATCACTAACAAGGATGCCCCCTTTCTGAAAAAAAAGTTTTTAATGCCATAAAGGCAGAGAGGATTTGAATCTTCTAGCTGTAGCTTGTAGAAAAGTAGGCAGTTGTCAAGGAGCAAGTATTCCCAGCAGCCGTGAAAAGGAAGAATTAGGCGGATCGGTATTTTGTTCTGGAACAGCAAATGATAAATCATATAATATTTAATACTATTTGAAAAAGGAAACGATGGTCCTACGTATAACCGTATATCAGTAATCGTATCTTAAAGCGAATAAACGCGTTGAACTAAACGTGTACTGTTCTATCTCATATTTACAGATCGGTCAAATTCAGGGTAAACTTAAAATTTTGCTTGTGCAGGGCAAATTTCGTTTCATCGTCTTGTGGGTCCAATCATTTTCAAATAAAAATGTAAGCTGATTATTATTCTATTGGCTCCGAACCTAGGCTTGTGCTGTATGCTACGTTTAAAAGTGCTCGGTGTCTATGAGCAGTAGTTCTGAAATTTTAAGTTAGATGTGTCCAGTCAACCAACCCAAAAAAATCATACCATGGAATTAATTTTCTTGATTGATTAATGCTAATGCTATTATTCACGTACTGAAACAGGACCAATTAATGCATGCCATACACCCAGAACTCAAATAGAAGTGATGAATTTTTTTTTAAATGAGCCGCTGGGCATCCTGTAAGTGTTCGGAAATACAGTAAAGCTATTTCGCGAAGTTGGATATCAAAGTTCCCAGAAACGTTGCCAATTGTCCTTCATTCGTCATTGTAAACTCAGTCTTCTCTAGCTTTCTTTCCGTACAAGAACCTATAGTAAGTCTTCAATTTTTTTCTCGCCTGCGAATCGACTGAAACCTCCGTACAATTGTGCTATACTTAACCAGCAGATCCAAGTGCTGTTCCGTTAAAAGAAGTGGAATAACTTGATTTAAAAAAAAAATCCATTATGTGGTGGTCTATAAACATTCAAGTTCCCGGAACTCGAATCCTTGATGACGTAGATTTCCTGATTTCAGTGCAGTTTAAACATATTAAGCAACGGATCTATACCGATACTGTAAATGGACAAATGTTTGCTGTCATGAGCAAAAATTTGATTATTTTCTCAACGAGGGCTGGTTTTCATAGATGGCATCAAGAATCGAATATCTAGCTCTGAAGGCTTGATAAAAATGACTTAAAGTCGGCGAGCTTTGGAAGAATGAGAAATAAACGAATTAAGACGAGAAGCCAAAAAAGAATGCTTCTCTTATGAAGAAACCTTTGTAAAGTATTTCAGTCGTTGAAAAAACCAAATCCTAATGAGTTCACCCGAACAGATTGTTCGCGAGAAAAAAAAACCGTTTCAGATCTATAAAGTTCCTTCGATCTTCGGCGTAGAAACATTTGTTATTCTTCTTTCAGGTCGTGGAACAGGGAAGCCGAGGAAAGTCTGCGAGGAATGAAAAACTGAAAAAGGAAATTCAATACGGCGGGTCCAACTCTTCCATGTGCGTCTTTCAAAATATGAAAAGGAGTGATGTTTCTAGTCTCCTTTGAATTTCATTGAATATTCGGCGACAGGAATTGCTTATTATTGTTTCACTCATCCGCTCACTCGCATAAGTTTCCTTCTGGAGATGCAGAGACGACAGAGAAAACCAGAAGGCGTTTTTGCTTCTGAATACTGTACTGTGTTGGGTGGTCACAAAAAAAACTCGATTGTCTCGTGAATAATTTTACTACATATTCTCAATGATTGGGAACGCGTCAACAACTGTATCTGCTGGCCGAAAGAAACCATATTAACGGAGTTCCGTCACTTTTCAATGATGAGTTCAAATTCCCATTTCCATTCATATCACCGAATTATAAATTCGTATTTCGACTGTATCAGATTTTGTTCAAGCTCAGTTCAAGTGAATAAAGTTTCATATTGTTCTTGCTTGAAATGTTGATATATTCAGCTTTCGTGAAATATGAATCCTACCGTGAGAATTTTTCTCCCCAGTTTTCTAGATATTGTTTTGGAAACTCATTTGACTTTCTGAATATCGAAACTTACCATAATTCTATATGAGGAATCGCGTATCGTCCGCTTCTTTACTTGCCACGTCAAAAAAAAAAACTAAAAAACATCAGACTGAAAATCTTAGGAATGATGATCGATGGAAGCTAAATTGCGTCTAAGATATTGCTAAATTTCACAATGATTGAGGGCTACTGGAAGCATTCAAAAATATACATACCTGCTGGAAGTGGTGGTTTTCCCACGTATTTTCTTTCTCTCTCTCTCTCTCTTGAATCCACCCTGTATATGCAAGCGTTCGGTTGCTCACTCACGCCCGTCGACGAATACGTAATGACCCGATCAGACACCCATGAAACCCGTCCTGCGAGTCGCATGTAAATGCCCCGCATAACCGATTCCGCGTCCCAGGCCGACGTCACGCGAGCCGTTGTCGGCACATGACGTTCTATTCCTGTTTCCAACCGCGACATCGTAATTAATAATTAAACCACGCGTAAAGTTGGAATCGAAAATCTGATGTACGATGCGGCAGTTATTATTGTCACTGTCATTGACGGAGTGCATTAAACATTATGTTTGCACCGATTTTTTTAAATCTATTTCCATCGCTGACCCGAATCCTGCTTGGTCTCACTCGCTCACGTAATTTTTTCGACGAACTCCCGCGCTTGTAGTTATTGCAATAAATCACAGTAAGTTGCTGTATTTTGAGTACATGCCATGACATGGAACGGGGCTAAATCTTGTGATACTGAAGATGAAGAATAATGCAGGAAGCTTGGATAACTTCGTAATGTATTGTATTTTAATACGTCAGAATGCTTTGAAGGAAAATATAATTGAATATGCAGTATGAGTAGTCCGAAACTGTTTTTCAGGCTAGAAGCTCATTTTATTGACGGTAAATAATTCGAAATGCGGAAAAATCGATCCATAGCTAAAATATAACAAATTAAATTTAAATGCTGAGACCCTTGGATAATAAGTGGAAACTATTTTATACCTTGATGATTAGTTGAACGGAAGCCATTCTTCGCAACTGGTGACAATGGTGGTCAAAGAATATTATCAAGAAAACTTTCAATTCTTATGTTAATTCTACATAACCAAAAACATTCTTAAAATAGCAAATGACTAAATAAACCGAAACAATTGAGTACAGAGTTAAGCATTATGTATTTTGTTTTGTACTATGTATTGATCTGCGTCACGAATCAATTTCAGAGTTTAAAATCGGAAAGTGTTCAATTTTTAATGCAAAAATGAATCCTGAAAACTAATCATGCTTTGCATTGCTCTTATAATCCACCCAACGAAAATGACACTGCAGTGTTGAAATTAGTGTCTTCCCTGCAAAAATCTAAAAATTGATTCGGCTTGGAAAATGCCAAGTTCTTCTCTTTCCGATCGTCGAGAAATTTTTTCGCAACTAAAAAACAGGGTGAAAAAGACCCTGACCCCATGTCCGTGCTACATTGGCATCGAGAATCCATGGTCCGCAAATTGTGTCGCGGTTTCGCAGCTTTGGAAATGCAGTCCACTATTCGGCACGCAAGAGTCGTTAAAAGTTCTCCAATTTCTACTGTAATCTCATCATTCCTTCTCCCCGAAAAAAAAAATGGGCTTCACATTCCCCAATCAATTTCAGGAAATAAAAATCCAACGCGCCGTGAAACACACAACTATAACTGGAATTCCGGGCCTCTCAAGTCACGCATTGATAGGGCCTTACGATAAAATAATGAAACCTTGCGTGCCAGCGATCCTTTGACGCCATTTAGGCCTAAATATTTTTACCCACTGGTATCCGAAACCAAATACAGTAGATGGATACAATAAAAGCGAGAAGATTCTGTGAGGAACAAATACATCCTCGTCGCACGCCATCCGAAAATGAATCATGCATTGTTACAATCCGCTCAAGTACTTTGGCATGACTTGCTACTGATTCCTTTGAAATCTCTTTGCGAATACCTGAACGAAAACATTTGAAAATTTGAGGTCATTTTACTTTTTGACGTCAAGAAAATGTGTGATGTTTACTACAAGAAAATCCTCTCAAAAGATTTTGTGTTTTGAGGCAAATCTGCACATTTCAGACGCACGACACGCTATTTGGGTCTGAATGTCTGAAATGTGCAGTCAAGCCATCGACGAAAAAGAAATGCCACAAAATTGTTCTCAGTCTGCTGTCTGAGTACTCAGATAATCGCGGAAATGGATTTGGATACTTTTAAAAGTTTCTTTAATAACTTTTTACCGAATTGTAATGCAATGCTCGGAAAAATGTTCTCGGGAAATGCATTCTTTCCAAAATCTCTTCAAAGTTATTCTGCACTCACCAAATCGTAATTTTATGTGGGATACCGGAAAAGAGAAAATAGATTTGAACTTCAAATCGCACCCATAATCGAAATTGGATTTCTTTCCAACATTTCGAAAAGTCACGAAAGTTTCCTTACATCCTGCTGTTGACGCCACGGATATTTCGTTGAAAGCTGGAGGGGGGGGGGGGTAGAAATGAAATTACTTCACACAAATGGTTTATTCCGGATTATTGAACCGATGCAACTGGCCATTGTGACGGTCGTCGAAAAATTAGTCGCAGCTGCAAAATTTCCTCGCCGAGTATTGTATACTGAAGCGTGTTCTTTTCTCTTTTCATCAAGGTGCTGATTGATTTTTTCAGTGAGCTATACATAACGGAAAAGACAGTGCTTATACTCCGAGTGATCAACTGCAATTGTTGAAAAGCAAAAACTGCTTGTAGCCGTTGTGACCCGCGTGCAAAAATCTAGAAAGACGAGTTAATCCTTGTCAAGTGACTGCTCGTGAATTCCGCTTATCGACTAGCTTCCGACTCGTCGGCTGTCAATTAAAGCCCCGTTCCTTGTCGTCACTGAACCTGGGACTCGCAGGCGATGGACTTCCACGCGAAACCCAGAACTTCTGCGATNACTGCTCGTGAATTCCGCTTATCGACTAGCTTCCGACTCGTCGGCTGTCAATTAAAGCCCCGTTCCTTGTCGTCACTGAACCTGGGACTCGCAGGCGATGGACTTCCACGCGAAACCCAGAACTTCTGCGATGACGAGCGTCGAACCCGTTGCTGCTTTCCTGATTTTCCTCCTGACTTCCGGTGAGTCGTCCTGTCCGACGTTTTCTGCCAATGGCTGCTTCCGGTGCGGAAGGCAAAGCGGAGACGAGAATTCTGGTTTTCTTGCAGCATGAGCTCGTCTCGTCTTATTTTGAGTCAAAATGGAGACTGTTTCATATTGCTAACTATTCGGAAAAGTACTGTAAATTTACGGCGAGCGGAAGAGCTTTCTTTTATCTCTCAGGGCGTTGAGTGAGATCAGTGCTGAATTCGACGCCAAGACATTGTTCGAATACAGTATTATACTGCACTAACTTTTCTCGTGTTTGAGATGCATGCAACAACTTTACCGTCTTGTTTTTGAATCGTATCGATTTTGAATTGCAAGAAATAGTCTATGGACCTTTATCTTTGAACTTCCACGATTATGCAAATATTGTATTACCGAGTCGTTGCATTATTTTCGCACACATTAAATGATCAAAGAAGTTGATGAGTTATAATTTTCCAACTACTCACACATCTGAGTATCTGACTGGAGGGAAAATTCTAACATTTGTACGGGAATGATCGTCGTTCGTTTCCGCAGTGACAGTTGAAAAATGTACTGTAATATTCTACGGGGAAAAAAATCTGAGAAAAATTGAAAGGTTCCACACATATTCACCCTTTTTTCACGCTTCCACTGCCATTGCAGTTTTAAAAAAATGTATTGCTCAATGGAAGGACTAATAAATTGTATGATACTATTTATCACGTTCTATAGATCAAAGTCAACACACATAATTGATGAGAACTACATTTTCTTCTTACACAGCATTCAGTATGATAACAATGTTTGGAAAGAATACATACTGTTTTTCCAGGGGAGCTGTTGAGAGGTTTTTGCTTGCCATCTATTTTGTGTGAGTAAATCTCATTATGGTAGAACTCTCAAAATAAACCTAAACTTATGATATGTAGTTTTATCAAGGATTCCCAGCCTGATACAGATGGTACCCTGCAATTCGACCTCCCGCAATTCGACCATCTTGAAATTCGATGGTCGACTTTGCAGGGACGTTGATTTGCAATTCGACCCTTTCCCTAAAATTCGACCTGGCTTGGCCACTTGTTTTGCGTTTTTTTTTTAAACTGATATTCTGGAATTTCACAGTGTTTCGCAATTTGACCGCTTTTCAATCCAACCCTAGTTTGGGAACGGATTTGGGTTGAATTGCGAGGTACCAGCACTTTGTAGTCATTTTTTTATTCCTCTCTTGAGCCTTCCTTCTGTTTATGTCAACTCATGAGTTGAACCTTACTGGTTTTGTGCTGGAGACAGTTTTCCCAAACAAAATACCGCCTGTAAGAAATTATTTCGTGCTGTCTCTTGATTTGTTGGCCAGCTCACTAACTCACTTGTTACACAATTTAAGCTGCATGAAAAACACATCCCGATGCAAGATACATTTGAGTCCTGAGGCAATTAAACTGCCTTCAAGGAATTTTAATTCAAAGTGCAAAATCTACATTTATGGCTACAAGAATAAAGAAAGCTGAATCATTCTCACTCCTTGGATGTTGAAAAAGACTTACAGTATTTCCTGATGACCGGTATCAAAAAGGCAAAATCGCTCACACAATCAGAAAATATAATTTTGCATTGTTGGGAAAAACTTGCTTAAAAAGAATAAAATAACCAAACAAAACTGCTTTGTATGGTGCGATCCTGTTGTGCAAAATACGACAGCACATAACTCTGCTAATTTTGGACTTATAACATTTTTCAAGGGTCTATGAATTGAAGCTAAAGATTTTCTCTAACTTGTCTCCAATTATATAAAAATATATCCAATGAACAGAGCACGAGATATTTTCTTTTTTCCAAAATTTAAATTTTCTTCAGCATCAGTGATGAGAATCTGAGAGAAATTCTCTCAAGATTTTTATCTCACCGACGCAGACGCGTTTGATGCTGGTTAAAACAGCAACTTCAAAAAGCGTAATTCCTTCTTCATGATTGAATTTGATTATGCCACACTCGCTAATATCTGATATGGGGTTATGCTTTTTGGGTCACTGGCAGCAGCGTGTTGCATTACATCATTTCATCATCATCACCGTCATCGTCATCGTCCCGATCAGCAAAAAAAAAAGAAGAAGAAGAAGTGATGCATAAAAATGAAATGAAAACAGGTGGCGGTGGTGGTGGTGATGATGATGGTGGCAGCAGAGTCAGTCGACAGCGTGAATGTTTCATGGACCGCGGCGGCGCATTAATCTAATTTGCCGGCCTTCCTTCTTCCTCGGTCCCAGCAGCAGCAATAAGAGATACAGATTGGATTGATATTTACCCCCTCCTGCAGGGGATGAAAAGTTGTCCTCGATCCCCACCAGCAGCAGCGGTCACGAAAGGGGCACTTGACTCCAGAGTTGGATCGATTTCCGTGTGTGAAGTCGTGCGGATTGAGATATAAGCAAAAGGGCGCCCCGTGATGCAGTATTTCACTCGAGACTCGGCGCGTCGACAGTTCCGCTTCATGCGATATTCAAGGCGTGTCAGAATGGCGTGGGTACTTGGATTCCCGCCAGCGTTATCATCATCTCCGAGATTTCATTTCGCCGCTTAATTCCCTTTTTCTGCGGTGTTTTCGTGGTGTTGAAAGTGGATATATGGGGGCTAGCACTGCTGTATACAGCTGCCGGTTAATTCATTTGGGTATACTGTACTGCACATAATTTTTTTGTTCGTCCCATTGTTCCTTGCGAAAGTATATACTTGATGAGACACGTGTTCAGCAGCGTCGCGCGTCGTGTTTGACTCGACGGAATTTCATACTAAACACCTGTCAAGGGCAGTCAGGATCCCTCTCATTTAAACTGTCATCCGACGGTAATGAAACATGCATCATACACTTGGACTGTTCCCGGAAATTCTGAAAAAAATGCATGTACTTTATTTGTACAGTCAGCAAACATTTTTCATTAATCATCGGCAGTGGCAGTGCTCATTGACTTGGAATTTTTGTAATACTTGAACCTCTTTGAGTAGAATTTCAAGGGAGCGACTCGCCAAAAGAAGTGACTTAATGGTAGGTTTCCATTGAGGGAAAAAATGCCCTTCCATTGAGGGAATGGAAACAAAATCACGGGAGATCGTAATTCGTGATATTCTGGGCCTTAAAATGCATCTTTGAATGCGTGTTGATCTTTCTATTTGAAAACATATCAAGTTACATTTTTATTGTTTCTCCCTTTCCTCTGTCAATTAACTAAAGACCAAAAGGCCTCCCAAAAATTTGCGGGTTGGCGGAGGAAAGCCTTCGAGTTTGGTGCGGTTTTGTTCCATTGTTTATGAAGGAATTCAGAAGGGACTTATAAAAGTTATTACATAGTGAGACGGTATTTGACTTGAAGCGGTTCAAGCTATCGCGGTTCAACTGTATTTGCCGAAGTGTTAGTTATTTTAAAGTGGTATTGAATGAGAGATCATCGTACACCATGACCTGGCTCTGTAGATACCATTTGTAAGTAATACCTAAGTCTAAACTCGTTTATTTATTTAGCATCGTTCTTGAACGTATTCCACAGACATTTACCTTATGTGATTGGGTACCCAAAAAAATCACTCCACAGTGAGTAACTCAACAAACTCTACAGTCTATACTATCTATATAGCTCCTACACAAAATGTAGACTATTTATGTGACTGAGTCAGTAAACAGCAGTGATTCGTTGATCGCCTGCGGAATTGAACTTGTTCCCGAAGGCCATTGGTTTTGTGGTATTTTTGCACGGCAAATATTTTGATAATATAATTTCCTTTGTCCGTTGTAGCCGTATACTCCTGCAAAAGAAATAAGTGCAAAGATAAAATTAGCTTCGTATCAAGAAGACAATCAGATGACTGACACTGTAATTATTCAATAGATTCTGCTCATTTTCGAAAATTAAAATACAATTACTGTATATAGCAGATTCTGTAAGATCGGTATGCATTTTCATGCTTTGTGTTAGAAAATTACTATACTGCAATCGCAAAAATATTGCAATACGTGTCATTACATTCGTCCGTAATGAATACGGAACTGGTTGTATATAGCAGATTCTGTAAGATCGGTATGCATTTTCATGCTTTGTGTTAGAAAATTACTATACTGCAATCGCAAAAATATTGCAATACGTGTCATTACATTCGTCCGTAATGAATACGGAACTGGGTAGTTTTTCTTGAAGTTTCTCATTCCGTATCATGCGCTGGGAACATTTTCAAAAAATTTTAAATTGAGCTGTCGTGAAAGCACATTCTTTTGAAGGGGTGTAAAATACTTTTCTCCCTTCCATGACTGGCACCTCGCTGAAATAACTTGCTGATTACATCACGTGTTAACGGTACTGGTTGCAATAATACTCTTTGCGGGGCCTCGGGTTTTTCCCCCCGAGACAGTGTATGACCTTTAACCTGCAAACCATACGAATTTTTTGCACAAAAAAAAAAGCGGACGGCAATGGAGGTTTTCACAAGGTGTTCAAAAAGTTACAATCTACTCGAAAATTGAACTTTTTTGGAGTAAACTCTTGTGAGGAAAGTGACGATGTGCATCAAAGTTGATATGAAACCGTTGGAAAGTTTCAAAATGATCGATTTGTGATGGAAGAGTGAATAATTACGTTTTCAGGCATTTTCAGACATTTAAAAAAATTGAAAGAATATCTTTCAAGTATTCATAGTTGAAACGGAAAGAGTATGTCGACGTGATCAACTCAATGTAAAAATGGAATGAATTCTCCTTGCTTTCCCGCGCAACTTCCTTTAATGCCAAAAATTGACCTACAAGTGTATACGTCGTATAGAAAACTTGAATACGCCTTTAGAATTTGCATGACTTCTTGGAAACCCTGTAGTCTCTGGCATTGTTGTGCGAATGGAAGTCATGCTCGTGCACGGAGAACAGAAAACTTTATGGCACTGAATTCCCTATAATTTATTCCCTCGGCACAGCGTTGAAACCGAGTCATATGTGTTCGTAATGCTATAATTCAAATACTGCTGGCAATCATAGCAGACATCACGAAGGCTCATGATACTGTGCTGAGATAGGGTTTTTGCTGTGAAACTTTTCCCAAAATAGGCTAATGAGGTCGCGTGCGTATCGGAATGGACTTGTTTTAATAAACATGTCAGTTTGAGGTCACAGTACCGTGAATCACTTTATACGATGAATTTTGAGAAACTTTTTAAATATCATTTCGTCATAAAGTCATATTCTTACTCGAGGTACATTGGGTTCGAATTTCAAGTCTCTGGACGTCCGTGTCGAACACCAATTTGCTATGTTCAAGTACCGTGGAAAAATGTTGCATGCGCAGATGAGTAGAGAAGATAGAAATGATTCAATTAAAATAAGCGATTTCGTTTTATTCCCTGAAATCCCTGATTCCAAAGAAGGTCGTGAAGAGAGATTAAAATTTAACTTCAGAGACTGATCGGAATCATAGTCATCATAAATGAAGCTTGTCTGCGAGCAAGGAAATGTCGCGTGACGCAGCTGCGGCATTTTTTCCCCGGATATGATTTCATTTTCCCGCATGCAGTGTCCCAAAAATATATAATTTATAATATTGTCGACTTAGCAACAACTCTGCAACGAAGCTGAATGTACCAGCTGGTCGTAGATTCAAATTTATCCACGAAAAAGTACGGCATGAATATCAAAACTCGAACAAACCAAAATGCGCTATTAAATATGTTAGACCCTCAAAGTTGAATCCAATTTCAATTGACAGCTGAAAAACTAAGTGAAATTATTGTGTGACAAGTTCATAATTTGAAACTCTACACTACTCCCGTTATCAAACCCGAGCTGTTGTATTCATTATATAGTACTGTAGTAAAGTAATCCCGAATACATTATATAATATGGACTTTTCTTCATTGTAAGTAGTTTTGAGGCAATAATAAAGTGAATGAATGAATATTTGAGGAATATTTGTTGAACTTCCGTAGATTTTCGTCGCCAAAATTACGCTGGGATGTTGTTTTCAACTGGATTTCGAAAAACGCAATCTTATGAGCCCATGATTGCTATGAAAATGGTTTGTTTTCCATATCAGTTATGCCACATAACTTGCAATACAGTAAAAGTTGCGTCATCAGTGCGTCAATTGATAATAATGTTATCCAAAAACTATTTTATGAAAGTTGTTTGTCAACGATGATCAGTCGTTGATGACTCTTTCTAATAATTAAAGGA
>CAJPEX010003284.1:0-25045 GCA_905338405.1 Notodromas monacha | reverse complement strand
CGGATATTGTTCTTTGTTGCGAATCTTGTACATCTGAGTGTGTATTCCTTGTATCTTGTGCAAACTGTGTGTATAATTTAACAAGAAGTGTGTGTGTGTGTGTATCAAAGAAAGGTCTGCGCTAGTAGGGAGAAATCCCGGTCGGTTCGCGCCCGGCCAATTGCCGTGTTCTAATTTATTTCTCCTCTGTCTTGAAGACTCTGCAAAAAATCCGCAATCAAGGTGTAAGGCTTGATTAATCTAATTCTTACTGGTAAAACCTTACATGTGGTATACACAAGGCAAACTCATTCGGTTCTAAGTAGGTTATTCTGAAGTTTTTTTTTTCATGAGAAAAAATAGACCAGGAGTACTCTTCGCCTCGGGTCAGGGAGTGCCCCAGCTCCACTTGTGACTGGGAATCGATTCGAATTGAGTTTAGTATCGCTTGACCTGGTTCTTAAAAAGTCTAACCGGGTCGTCAATCTCCCTAAACTGCAAGTTTGAAAAATTCATCACTTTCTCATCCGTTAAAGGACTCATAAGTTCATTGATTTCCCATGAGACCCAGAATTAACGTTTATTTCACGTAATCCTCCTGCATATTGAATTTAGCTGCAAGATTGGTCGACAAGTTTGAAAAGGCTGCATCTTCCACATTGATTAGTTTCAGTAAAAAATAAATAAAATCTCATTCCGAAACTCAAACGATTCAAAAAATAAAAACCTAAAATTTGAAATTTTTATTCTAAATTTGCGTGGTATCCTGGAGACGAAGAAGCAAACGAATCATATTTCCTTTTATTTTTATGCGTTTTTTATTCCTCGCTATATTCTCATATTCAGAAACATTATATTGCTGTGCAACTTTACAACCAACGATTCAAAAATAATTGAATAATTATGGGATCATTAAATTATGCGCTTCTAACAAAGGACTGCTAAAATGGGAAATTACAAAAATGTGAACTACCGTGATTATTTGAGCTCACGGTTAAACAAAATTCCACGACATGAACGCTTTCGAAGTATTGCATTATCAAACGTTTGACATTGACATATTTCTGACCACCTTGTCGCAGCGTTTTAATATTGTATTCTACCACCAGTTTATATATTTGCATACATCACATTTAGTATCGTCGAGGCAACAGCGGAGTGCAAAATCGTTTCAAATCCATGAACTGTTTGATGGGGATTACATTTCTTCTTATGTGCTTCAAGAAAAATTGGAAATATATATTTAAAAATGCTTATAGAGTTTAGCATTTAGGAATACGTTTTTCGCAATTCATTATCACTTCCGGCTCACTGTAGTGAAGCTTGAATAGCACGTGCCCTCGAGGTACTCGTTATTTCGCCCGTTGCTTTCTCTATACAGAGCTGACTTCATTTCTTTCACGCTGTCTTCGCCGAAAGCGTGAATTCCACCCAAGGCCGCATATGCAGATGTTTCTCATAATGTTTCCACTGGCTTTCCGGTATTGAATGAGCCACCCCGGGCATACGTATCACGTATCACAAAGTTAGCTCATTTTCAATTTAAATTGTTGTGACAGGTTTTCTATTCGCGTTGGAAGGGGTTCTTCTTATATAAATATGAAACACAGCAATAATTTTCAACGACGAGTTTAGGCATTGCGGAATCGTTTTTAAGGAGGGACAATTTCAGCAACTTGATTTGAAATGAGTCTTTTTAACACTGTAAATGTGCACGAGTGTATTGGAAGTACTGTATTATGATCATGATCCCAAGTGAAATCCATTTCCTGGAAACCATGCTTATACGTTTGAATGTATGAAATGTCAATGGAGACAACGTATTCTTCTATGAATAAATGATGTTTAGATTTATTTATTGCATTCAGGAGCAGTAATTTCTCAATAGAAAGCTCATAAATCTGATGAATTACTTTTTGGAAATGAAAAATATTGATGACAGGAAAAGTCTCCTTCATGAGAGAAATATATAAGGAATTTTTTCTCCTCTTTTTGGGGAAAAAATCCATAAGCTTTGTCATCAAATCCTTTCTGTGGTTTCCTTTTTGCTAGCAGATGAGGCACAAGGCAGTTGAATTTCTACTTTTATGTTCCCAATGACATGCTGCCATGTTGAGTCAAGCACCAAAAGGTTATGCAGCCCCAACATTGACAAGGTCAGATCCAGTTCTGGCCAGCCGTGCCCAATCTCTGACTGCAAAATCTATAAAGGCATATGTCCCTCTATATTCTTGCGCTCAGTGTGTCTCTTGCTACCTGCTGGCAATTGACTTATGTTATTCGTTGTCACCCATACATATTGAATAGAATAATAAACACTGCTGTTCTTTATAAGAAATCCCAAGGCGTCTTCATTTGAATTTACCTGGCAATAAGAAATATAAATCTCCTGGTTACTGAAGTTGTCAGATCTAAGTTAGGAATACCTTACAATGGTAATTATTCAAGAATAAAGACTCAAAGAATAAATAAATAAGAATAATAAGAAAGAAGAAGAATAAATGTCTGGAGAACTTTGTATCTTTTATTCATCAATTACTCGAGGTCTGATAATAGAATAGTAATATTTGACAATAGATTTTATTTCCTATTCTAGGTAATTTTTTGTATAAACTGCAAGTACATTTTTTTAATTGATGGGGAATTTTGTTGTAGATCATTAAAGAATTGTCTTTGTATTTTAGATTATACGTACACTAAACCATGTGAAGTTTTTTAAATTTTTATTTTTTCCTAGCCCATCTCACTAAGTACAGTATTTGAAAACAAATCTAAGGTATAAGAACAAGATTTCATCGATCAATCCACTTCCTGCTTTTGCCAAAATACAAATGAATATCATTGAAGAACCCCTTTCCTATCTGCACGAACCTGTTTGAAACACTACCTTTGAATTAAACCCAACTCCCCTACCTGATTATGATGAGTCTTCCTTCCAAGGTGATTCCTCAATTTACTGCATGTACAGTAATTCCAGTCAAGAGAAGGAATAAGAATTTCAGACTGGTCTTGTTATCAAGGAGATCTAGTTCAACATTGAGAATCAACACTCTCAAGTGCCCGACGAAGGACTTCATACTAATACACAGTGCTGTGTTTAGTTTTCTTTTCTTGAAACATTTTAAACAATCCTATGCATCTATCCTCAATTGCTAGTTAGAATCCGAGTAATACAGTATTTAAATAATTAATTATATTTAAATCCTGTTTTAAATATAGGCAGGTGTACAAAATAAAATGAGAAAGATTGCTGGTAAATTAAACACGGTGCCTGGAGAAATGTGGGGATTTAGCCCAACAACAAAAAAACCAGTGCATAAAAGGCTTCTCGGATATCACGAAGGCTGAGAAACTCTGAAATATCATATTTTACATGCACACGTGTAAAAAATTTGAACACGAATTTTATTTTGAATTTTTTTCATCTCCACCAATGGAAGCCGACGTTGTCAAAAGCTGCCACCCCCCGCGCGGAACAAACTTCGTGAATTCCCCTTTCCTTTTTCGCGCAGGGTCCTCAGCAAAGGCATGATGCCTTCCGGTTGCCCCCAAGGCACTTGGCAACTGCGGTATCAGCATATAGCAGCAAAAGCCCCCCTTTTTGCGCCGCCGAAGCACCCGCGCGCATTTGTATTTCACTCGCGGAATTTCATCAGACCGACCAGCAGAGCCATATATGCGAGGCGCCCCCAGGGCGGGGCCCACGGATCTTCCCTCCAATATATGCATTCGAGCCCCTTTTCCTTGGTACGGCCGAGGAGATCACTGACCGACCGTGAATCGCAGGATCCTCTGTGCCAGTCAGTGATTTGCAATATAAGTACATGTTTTTCTCTCCTTTATCAGCGGTATTTTACTGTTTGATCGATGGAAATGGCAACATCTTCCTCCACCGCATTGGTTCTCTCTCTCTCTCTCTCTCTCTCTCTGGAGGCTAAGAGAGAAATGGCGTGAGTGAGAAAAGAAAGAAAACGGGGTAAATGGGGTATATATATATATATATATATATATATATTTAGGATTCCCTCGAGCTATCGCTTTCAAAAACCGATAAGTCCAGTCCAGATAATACTTGGACATTCAATAGGGACTTTTGCAGTTGAGGAATTATTTTTTTGGTGCATACGGTGGGAGTGTTGGTCCAATAATCTGGAGTATCATTATTTTCTGATTATTCATTCCATTGAGATTTTAGACAACGGTGTGCGCTATGTTTTATTCGTTGCGCAAAATCATCTGTATTACCCATTATATTTCCCTTAGTACTTTGAACATCCAATTTGAATTACACTATTATGCTGAAACTCAGACAAAACCCGGCTGAGTGTCTATAGCTGGTTAATATGTAAATTGATTCAACGTGGTCATAATTAATTTAAGAATTTCCTTCTCGTCTTTTTAATTTCATTCAAAGGTCTTCGTTGCAACTTGTTTCGCCTGTGTAATTAGTGTAACAGGGCAGTCAAGTTTTTGCGTCAGAATTTTCCTAACAGTTGTTGTATCAGTTCTATAAGATTTGGTGGAAGCCATTTGTTGATAATTGTCTTCAACTGCAGCCGTGCCTTTATTCTTATTCAATTGAAATTTTGAGCAATTCTTCAGATTACGCATCAATTACATAAAAGTTATAGATCATTGAAATTTTCGAATTTAAAAAATGAATGTCAGATCCATCGACGCTGCAATTTCTTTCAGTTATTTGCTCAACTTTGGACTGACAAAATATTCATTGAATTAGCATGCAAGACAGGTACGGACCTCATTTTCTCGCAGAAATCCTTATGTGCCTCCATTTTTTCCTGATTGAGTAAAAATTCAAAAAGTAATCACAATATCATGAAATATGCGCTGCAAAAATATTCTGCAAATCATCTCACTGTATATATGACGAGACTTGGGCGCAGGAAGCCCAAGACTGAAAAAGGTATTATTTACGCTCTCATTTTCCAGAAAATCGGCGCTATTTACTGAATTTCTGAGTACTATGGACAATCCAGTGACGTATAAATAAGAAAGCAGTCGGAGGAAAAATTTCCGAACTACAGCTTGTCCGGTTACTTAGTCAATAAAAGCGTTATGAAGAACAGTATAGTTTTTATATCCTTCTGAACCGCTTTCTCGGGTCTGTTTTCAGTTTTATACAATTTTAAATAGGTACATTATATGCGTCCTGAATTTTATGGACCAATTCTTTCTTTAAATATTGTTTGAATATTCTCGTATCCGGAAGGAACCCTGTTGGGTTACTTTACAACTTCCGTTACGCAGATGAGTCCCGCGAAAACACTAAGTGTCCATAAAATATGCAGGGAAGAAAAGAGAAAGTTACCTCGAAATTATTTCTTGATGAAATATGCAACAGAATGGAACTATATATATGACCCACTTGAACTCAACGCTTTAATTGCGTTAGCACATTTTTTAAGACAAAACCGTACCCAATAACTCGTACCCAACTCGAACGCAACTCAGCAAACCAAATCTGATCCACGCGCTCTCTTGTGCTCTTCTAAGAATAGAAAAAAAGGATATGAATAAGAGCATATGATGAAGAAATGCATCCCTCTAAACTTTTCTCTTCCCAGGAAGAAGTAAGCGATGCATCATTCGAGGTCGTCAGAACGAAATGTGATGAAGAACCTCTCCAGTACCCTGAGGGCGAAAACTACACCCACACCCACACACACACAAACACATTCGTGGGGAAAAGTATTTCGCCACGTCCTGTGCCCATCAACCGCGAAAAGAGAAAAGTTTACGGACGCATAATTTCAAAACCTCGTTCTTGTCACCCCCAAGGAGCATTTTTGTTCCCTAGTGATGGGGGGGAAGGGTGGGGGTTGAAGACGTTCGTAAAAAAAACAACAAATGAAATCATCTCACCGAAAGAGTGATGAAGGCAATGCAAACTGAGATTTCAGCGCAGTTAGGCTTTTCCTTTTTTTCCCCCTCGTTGGCTGTATAAAGACAGAACATTTTCTTACTGCTGATGGTCCCAACGAGATGAACGAATGAAAATGTGTTTTTTCTCTGCTTTCCCCCAGTGTGAAGTTCATTTCCGAAAACTTTTTTCCCCGAAATCCTGTGAATATGAAACTTAAACTTTCTGCAGCACAAAAATATGTCTGGTTTCCGGGAACAGCTGGAAAAGCATAAGCTATTGAATGAGAAAAAAACCTTTAATTTTTCCCCACCAACGCGAGAATTGTCCTCCATGTGATTGCTTGAAGAAATTGGAGAAATTCTCCAACCCTTAATTTCACTTTATTCCGACTGAGACTCTATAATTATTTTTATAGCATTTCATCACTTCGGTTTTTTAATGAGTAATAATTAGTCAACCATTCCGAGAAAAACTAATTTTGAAAAAAAAGATAAGTGCTTGATTTTCGCGCAAGGTTTGCAAAAGAAACCTCCTGATTAATGTTTAATGCATCCCTCGATTCTTTCGAAGAAAAAAAAAGCTTTCTTCCCCGATCCGAAAATAATTTTTCCATCTTTTCATAAAAACAAAACGCAACAGAAATAGCGCAAAAATTAAAATTTCGGCGCTCCTTTATTTTCTCAAAAATGGAATATTTTTTTCTGAGCACACAATATACTTCTTGCAAATTATTGATGATTATGGGTCATTTTCTGGAAAATCTTTGGGCACATTTTCAAGAAACTTTGCGGCATCCAGAGCTCGCAGATCATTTTTGCGAGATCATCAATTCTGAAATTCCGTCGTGAAAAATTCGTCCATACATTGCTGCAATATCAGATGTGAGAAACTTTTCAAAATCTGCGAAAAACGACAGAAACATCGAACCAGAAAATTGTTCCCGATTATCTGTGCACTGCATTTCCCTAAAATATCACGTGAAGTGTTAAAAAATTAGACCTCCTAAAATCCGGTGTCGTGATGATTTCGATGAGAAGGAAATGCAAAAAATCAAAAGAAATGAATTTAAAAAATGAAAAAAGGGTCTTCTCATGAGAAGAAAAAAAAACATACAATTGAATCCAGGAAGGATTGTGTCCCAGATGGACGATTTACAGACGAGACGGGAAGGAGGAAATTCCGACCCCGAACGGATTGTAAATCAGAGACCCTTCTCGCCCGCCAAAAACGGGGGCTCTGTTCTTCTTCAACCTTCACTCGAACCCAACTTGCAGCAGGCACTCTATGCAGTCTATGGTATAAAGGAGATTTGTTCTCGGGGTGTCTGGTGTTCATTCCTGAACCCCATCGTTCAACGTCAATCCCACTTTTCCTGAAATTCCTTGGGGGATGTGCGAAGCGTTCGTTCTGTGATAAAATTCCCCGACAATCAAGACACACCAAACGATAATTCGCTTCCCTATAAATAATCAGCTCCCTATATATACGATCCGTGTCGGGATATTTTCTCCTTGTTCACATCCTGCAAAGATGAATATCTGGATGTGGGTGGGGCCGAGGGGGAGGATGAAGTAATGAGCTTGGTTATCTCCGGCCATCAATCAAGGAGTGCATAGATACTAAAAGTACTGGATTTGGAGTTTTATGGCATCGTTGCAGGGCTTCACTTGACGGTTTCCCCCGTGGGCATCAGATATTGAAAAATCACTTCGCGGTTTTTAAAAAAAGAGGAAAAATGTGGGTTTCACGTTCCACCACAAATGTGATGCGAAAAAACGTTTCGAAATCATTCAAAAGCATATCCCTTATGGTACTCGACCTCACTTTACCCCAAAAGACTGTCTTAATAGACAAATCCTGGTGCGAGTCAGGAAATATGATCATTGACTTGAATAATTCGGCATGAATTTTCAAATTATGCTCTAGGTGTATTTGGAAAATGAAACACAGGAATATAATGCCCATTTGAAATGCTATATACTTGAGAAATTCAACTAAAAAATGGCTGACAACTGTTTCAAATTCAAATCAGAAACACGTTTTCGAATTCCAGAACTGCGTGGATTGCAGTTTAAAAAATAAATGCCTGCTGCAATTTTCCCTAAGATGATCATATTTTTCTCCCATAAAATTTAATTTTTTCCAGGCTTTTGTCTCGAAAAACTGTCCCTGCTCAAAATTAGGGTTCGGCTTTTGTTGTGATGCACTAATGGGAACACAATTTTGGCTAAGGAATTAAATATTATGCAAACCACTATTCATTTTTTATTAACGCAAAATTATTACCGCAGATTTGAGAAGCTTGAGGAATTTTGAACTGATGCGAAAAAATTTTAAACTTATGCAAATAATATGAGCAATTCTTGATATTGTAGATACGCTAGTCTAAAAATGGTAAAAGCTGGAGTTTAATTGTTTTGTGTTTTGGATGAAATAAAATATTATGGGCAAGATATAATCGCGTGTTTTTCCTCGGATGAACCTTCTAATCAATCTTATGTTTTTTAAGTTTCAAATATAATTTTCCGAAACTGAAAAGTTGTGGTGCCTTTAAAGGCGAACCTCTTAGAAACCGATGGTACTTCATTATATTTGAAAATTTTTCATTATATTGTGGTCGAACATGAGACTAAAAATCCAGTGTAGTCCAGTATAACCCGTTTTTATCGCCAATGCCTCGGATTCCTTTCAATTCAGGTTAAGGCGGCCCAAGTTTTTCTTTTTTTTTTTTGCGAAATTTTTGAATAGTTTTGCTTTTTGTAAAAAGTGAAATAAGAAAATAGATGGATTCCAAATGCAGATGGCCTTCAGGCGATCTGATTTCCTTCAAGGAACCTCGATTTATATTTCTACTTTTTTTTTAATGCAACCAACGAGCAATCTTTATACGCGTATCGGAAGACTCGCACCCTAAATAGCTTGAATCCAGTAGTAACAAGACCGTAACTGTCGTCACCACAGCTAGAAAAGTCACTCAGTTCTGTTTATAAATCTCGATGGAATAGCCTTGCCTTGGAGAAAAAGGGAATGCTCTCAAATTCAGGGAATCAAAGCAAGAAAATCCCCCCCGACCAGCTCATATCAGATGCAATGAATCCTTCAGGCGCGTCTTAACACCGCCACCGCCTCGAGTCACAAGTGGAAAAGCCTGTTCGAATAAATACTGTACATGAACCATGTTCCGGAGAAAAGGTCAAAAGGAAATTGTGCAGTTGGAAAAAAAGGGAAAACTATAAATCTTACTAAAACCTTATGCTGTGAAAGTGCAGGGGATATTTTTCACAAATTTCATATGTCATAAATTGAAGCTCGAAAATGCAGGTCAACCATTGGAAATTTAATTCGTCATGCAGTCTCCAACTTGCATCTTGTATCACGCATCTTCAACTTTAGTCAACTTTACTGTGATGGGGTACCTGAAATAATTCACTGTTTTTTCTCACAATTTTCGAAGCTCTTCGAGTATTAAAGACCGCTAAAATGTGTGCGTTATTTCCGAGCGAAATCCTGCAGTCTTTTCTGGGTCACTACCAAAATTGAGTTATACCGCGAAATAAATCAGTTTTGTACTTTTGACCGTTGAGAAATAATTTATTTAATTTTTTCTGCTTCATGGTGATGTCAACGTTAGGAATTTCCAGATTGTATGTGAAGTGCGAGTTAGAAAAAAATTGCGCACTATTACAGTCATTACAAGTCACAATCCGCTGAGTTCTTCAGAACTCATCAACTTGATTGCGGGCGATTCTGAATTATTATTTTTTTTGAGGACGAAAGATAATTTTTTTTATGATCAGTCCGAAAAACCCGTTCGCCTAGGGTAAGTGCCTCTTCGAGTACTTCCTGCAAAATGTAATGTCAGGTTCGCAAGAACCAGAAAGTCGGGCAGCGAGTTATCGCGTGACGCAACCCGTCGTGCTCAGCGTGCGACACAAAACCCGCGGCCCTTCGGGAAGAACCAAGACCAACCAACGAGCAAACCACAAGTTACAATTCCACTCTTCCTCCATTTGTTTTGTGAGATTTTTTTTCTTTTTTTCTCTCTCTCTCTTCGCAAGTTATTCACTCTGGCGAGTTTTCCAGGGAGCGTCATAAATCTTGCGTGCACGAGAACGGGAAAGAAATATTTGCGAGGCAAAGTTATCCTGGCAGAAAGTTCCTCCGTTTCCGATAGTTTAGATTTAGATACTTTCCGTCGGTGGGACGAAATCGATTTTTTCCGATGACTGTTCTCTTTTATTTCTGACCTTGATTTTTTTAACCATCGAAAGAAATTTTCAGCTGTCAGCAAACTATCACAGTTGTATTTTACTCCGTCATTTTCGAGGTTTCGAGCAAACTTTCGAATCATCTGGAATCGATGATAAATGAGGCATCGATGGTGATAGCTTTCTGTCACGTCTCCCTTTTTCTCTCCAAAAAAAATTGCAAGATGTCGCTGAATTATATAATAATGAGATTCATTTTGGAACCTGAGATATCCAGCTCTTGTGTGGTAGAACCAGGGTATTTTTGTGAAATCCAGTGCCCAAGAAGACAGAAATAAAATTTTGGGAATGCTCGAGATTTTTTTTCGGATAGAAATGCAAATCTTTCCTGGAAACTAAAAAAATGTCCTCAATGGATAGGGTTTTTCATACGATTAGCATGCAAAAAATTTGGAAATCAAAATAATTTAGCCATCCTTGGACGTCTTGGTCTCTGGTTCTTTTTTCTGACCTCTGGTCAAATAAAAATGCGGGAAAAATTAACGCTTTACTACCGTATATTCAAGGGTTGAAAAAGCTAACCTTAGCAGATGAATCTTTTCTATAAACCATAGTTCATTCATTGTTACCCCTAAAGCGGGGAAATTATTGACGACATAAATAACTTCCACTCTTTTGTAAATAACGTATCAGCAGGAGCTTTGAGTGCCTGCTGGTTCAAAATCAATTTTGGAAATTCGATTGGAAATTGCAAGTAAAGCAAACGTTTTTGCTCACCGATCAGTGGAAATCCCGGGCTCCGATGATCCGACGCACTTCCGATCCTTCGAGTCACTCACGACAGGTCCCACAAATTTATTCCTTCAAATCAGCAGCAGTAATGATTCCACATAGCATGGATGTGTCATGAAATGCAGTTTCATGTGCGTTTCCGCCGACAAATGCGACACGAGGAAGTTCGTGGGCGATGAACTTAACACGCGGGTACAAATTGGAGGATGAATCCATTGGAGATCAATTATCGACGGGTGACGACGGCGACAGTCTGTCTCTTCAATTAGATCCCGCGAATGGCATGAATAATTCACTTCATGGGCTCTCGAAAACTTTTCATATCATGCCCAATTTCAGTCTCGGGTGGTTCCTCATTCTGGTTACTGCATTTTTCTCGATCGAGTTCATCACAGACCTGGAAATCAATCATGCATGCCGTGTAATACTGTAGTTGTAAACCATGTAATGCACGTCTAACATGATGGATTTTTTTGCACTATGTACTCGAGCGAACATTTAAATCCTTGCATTGTACAGTATTTTGCATCCTGCAAAATATTTGCTTCATAGTAGACTACGAAGACGTTTTTTTTTTAATTTGAAGATGTTGTGGATCACCTTTTTCAGCGAATAAAAACTATTTTATATTTTTGAGCAAGAGGAGCATTTGTTTACGCACTTCACTTGGTTTTCACTTATACTTTGGAACAGTTTACGAGGAATGAGCGAGTATGCACGTAACAATTATAAAATTCGCGATGGTAAATGAAAGTCTTGGCAAGCCTATCTTTGTGTTTTTGAAGCACTTTTCGGATCACCGGGAAATTTAAATACCTTTCGTTTAATGTTTATTTTTCTTTTCGAGGTTAAATCAAATCTCTTCATCCATTAAGAAAAAATACGGAATCGATAAACAGCCGAATTTAACGGACGTTGCAGTAATTATTCGATTTTAAAGCTAACCAAAATGACGAGAATAAATACTTGTACTGTACATGTTCTGAGTGTCTCAACCTCAAAACTACAGTGTACAGTATTTTAAAATTTTTGAGTTGGAATCTGTCTCAGGAAATTGTATTCAGCTAATACATTACGTAACATATCCAAGACAGTTGATTCTTCGAATAAATATGTTTTATAACGTACAGTACCTCGTGTTCACAGTTCTACTGCATATCAGAAAAGATACGACGTTCTGCTGCATTAGTGGAATATTTTTTCACTAGAAGTACTCCAAACTGAGATCAAAAGCATCAAGGGACGACGTTGATTCGATCAATCAGTTACATGAGCTTTTCTCCGTTTGAACACAGGAATAAGGCAGCATTAAATTCACCTATCCTTCCTTCTTTTCTTTTTTTGGGTTGAAATATCGAATGAATCTGACCGCTGATCTATTCCTTAAATCAGAAATAAGGTCCTCTCATACTCAAGTGTACTCCAATATAAGATTAAATTTTGAATAGAAAAATAGTGTAGAAAATATCTATGTTTAAAACAATATTCGTGAGGCATCTTAGGTATTATGACGGGTACCATTTGATTATATATTTCGGATTTTCGTATCAAGTGCGATACTTCATTAGTTTTTCAACCACAAAATCTTCGATACTTTTCATTCAACTCATCATGACAATAAAATAAGAAATAATCACTTCTGTTCAACTGCGAAAGAGTTGAAATTCCAATTTACGTTGAAAATTTAGGCGGAAATTAAACTGGTGGCATTTGAAATGAAATTTACGGACCTCTTTCATTTCAGGGGAATGAATCGACAGTAATCAGCGAAACTTGAAGTTTATTTTATACCTGTAATTTTTCGGTACGAAAAATAAAGATGTATCCTACTGCCGATATGTCGTCTTTTTTTTATCCAGGAAAAGTAAAATTAAGAGCGTTTTTAAATTAACACCAAGTGAGAAAAAATATGCGATGAAAACGTTTTGACGGGGAAAATATGAAAATATAGTCTACATAGTTTCTGTTTCTCAGAAACTTTTGCAGATGACTATCATATTTTATTAGTCTACAAAATTTTCTGAAAAACGTGCTTCAAGATTAGGTTCTGCACACAGCAAAAAATAAAAATAAATAAAACTGGCCAAATTTCGTTAGTGAAATTTGAGATTAAGAAAAACTATGCGATGAAAGAGTCGTGACGGGGAAAATATGAAAATATAGCATATTTTATTAGCTCATGCTTTTCAGAAACTTTTCCAAACTTTTATATTATCTTAGTCCACAAAACTCTCTGAAAATCATGCTTCAAGATTATGCCTTGCACGCAGGAAAGAAAAAGAAAGAAAGCTTGCCAAATTTCGTCAGTAAAATTTGATGTTAAGATAAACTATGTGATGGAAGAGTTGGGACAGGGGGAAAATTAGAATATACCATATTTTATCAGTTTCCGTTTTTCAGAAACTTCTGTAAACTATCGTATTATCTCAGTCACCAAACGTTTCTAAAAAAGGGTTCTGAGTTCGTAATAAGAGTATCATATTATCTCGGTCCACAAAAGTTTCTGAAAACCGTGCTTCAAGTTTATGCTTTGCACGTACGCAGCAAGAAAAAAAGAAAAAGAAAACTGGCCAAATTTCGTTCGTTCTTCGATTTGTAAAAGGGTAAAGCTAGCATGGCTCTTCCAATAAGATGGTGTGTTCTATATAGACGCTGCTGTAAACATGTAAAATAAAACTCATCTCCTTGGTAAACCCGAACCCGGAGAACCCCGCGACGCATCTGAAACCCTTGAGCCTGCATGGTCGCAACCGTACCAACTGGTCGGGCCCGGGGCAGCCGGGTTTCGGGGATCGACTTGCGCATTGCCACTACACTACGTTAGTTCCATGGGTGCCGTTGATGCATCACCCGGGGAAGGAAAAAATATATACTGTACATGAATATGCATAGAAATGAATTAGGGTCGGCCTATTTTTCCCGTGATGCCTTTGATCCTTGCCGGACTTCCGGGTTTGCGTTTTTTGCCAACAATTGGGTGCAAAATACGAATCATTTTTCTTCTAAAAAATTCGATAATTATGACAAAAACAAAGCAAAAATGCTGGTGGTGCATGAATATTCAGGCACTGCTTCGGAAAAATGTAACACTGTAATCACTAACTTTTTGATATTTGTTACAATAATTTTTTTACAAAATCTGCATTCTTCCAAAAACATTTTTTACTCTCTATCCACAATGTGAATTATTCTAAATATTAGAATGAGAAATTAATTTCTCACTTCTTGGTATATTTTGGTGTTTATGCTTATGTCACTTTGATAACCTTTTCAATTTCTTGAAGATATAACTGAAGAGGCTGGAAATAATTGACAAAGGTGGATTTGAAATCAAATGCTTGCAATCAACTATTGGGTGGCTGGATTCTCCTTAGTGGAGTCCCAAAAACCTCAGGTGTATTATCTGATAGAGCACTGGCACAGACGCGGCAATCCAAAACCCTGGCCAAACCTCAAACTTCTTCCTCTTGAACAGAACACACAGACTCGAAAATACAGTCGACACACTTCAGTGGAACAATTTAGAAATATCCTTCCTCTGGCAGCGAAGTTCGCTTCAGAAGGACGGTCAAGGAAAGAAGACTGAGCAAAAGGATTTGACCAAACGGTGGTCAAACGACGTAATAACGCCGTTTGACCGACACGTTCGGTGAATTTTCTTTTTTTGTTTTTTCAAATAGCTGTGCTTTTGCTGTGCACAAATCTGATGCCACATATACCCGGGTTGTGCCCTGGCAAATTCCTTCGCGTGAGTGACGCCATCTAGCATGACCCAACAGAGGGTTTTGATTATTTTATAAGATACTATTGGTCGCATTAAAATTATAAATAAATGTGTAAAATTTCATCGTCTTTAATCTTGCACTGATGGAAGTGGCAATGGGTTTTGAAGAGTGTGCAAAATTGAGCACGTCACGAACAGTAATTCAGCTAGGGCTCCCCCACGCCCAAACTAAAACATTGTTTCTTACTGAATTGGTTTCTTGTTTCTCACATACAGCTTCCACATTTTCCTAGATTTTCTAAGGAATTACAGCATTAGGATGTTGATTAAAATAGTGAATTCAGAAGTATAGATGACACAGAGTTATCTACACTTATCCCTAGATTTTTGTTTTTGATGAGGTAAGTACAATATTCTTTTTAAAAAATTCGAAAACGACATTGGAGCAGGAATGTAATCCTGACCGTTCTTGTAGCTTGTTTCTTTTCCGTTTTCTGTTTCAAGTCCTGGAATTTAGATCATTCTAGATCTTTGAAGATTTATATTCGTATTGAAGTTCGATAGTCACGATTCCAATGTTTCACTCTTTCACGCTCTCCGTCTGCATCAACTGTTCAGCTTCCACACATTTGCACATTTTTTGCAAAAAAAAGTCAGAAATGATTTTCCATTAGCTTCGCTCTTTACAATTTAAAACTATTGGAAGCATATTTAGCAGCTGAGAAAACTGGCCGCTGCATTGAATATCTGAAAACAACTTTTAGATTCAGTTCACACTGCATTTATTTTAAAAATTCATCCTCGCCCACTCACAAGAAAATTAAATGACAGTTATTGCATTTTTCGTACAGTATAATCATCGTAGCATCCCTTGGTCTGACGCGTTAACAAAAATTTACTGTCAGCTACTCGTCTGAAAATTTGAGCAGTAGAATTTTCTCTCCTGCTTCTCCACGGTTCACCTCCAAATGTATCAGGAAATATGATAAAAAATATTTCTGTCTCGTTTTCTTTTACTCACAAAAAAACTGGCAGTTTTCCGGAGAGATCCTAATAAAATACACATGCATCATAATTAAGAACAACTCTTCCAAAAACTAATTAATTAATAAAAAGTAAAATTAATTTAAATCAATTAGCAGGGAACTGAAAACTTATAAAGCACATCGCACTGAAGGTTTTGAACCTGTGCAGTGTCATAGGATGAACATAATTCCACTATGATCAAAGCCAAGCACTCGAAATTGGCAATTAGTGTTTTTTGAGCACACACGCAGCTCGATAGCGCAAAAATTGCATCAGTCACGTTTGTGATCGAGCTGCATGCAACGTTGTAATTTGACTGAATTGAATGAAAAAGTATTGCTTTCAGCTTCAAGTGCAAGTGTTTCCCGCGTTCTAATGGTAGAAGTCACGACATTATCTGGTTCAAAGTTTGCTGGTGTTGTCTGACTCTCAGGGCCAATAAATCGGTTTATCTGCGGATAAAATCGGTTTTACACTTTGGAAGTTTTTTTTTTTCTTCTCTAAATTAAAGATAAAGATGAAGATGATGGATGGCAGAAAACGTTGATCCTGTAGATAGTGTAGAAGAACCATCCTATAGATGACTAAAATTGTCTGGGATTCTTTCCAATCTGTTTCTATTGGACTTTTTTTACATTGAATGACAAAAAATTGATCAGAATAAGAACTTAGCGTTTTGGGCGTATCAGATTTTTTGTGCGTCATAATCGGCACATTCTCGTATGAAAGCTTAGTAATTGCTCAATTGAAATGAATTCTTCCTTTTTATCATTACCTTTTGTATTTTCATGTATGACGAAGAAGTGCATTCCGTAGAAGATTTCAGTTGAAAGAAATTGATGCAATCGATAAAATGATGTATAAAAAAAGAGAGTCAAGCACCCGTAATAAACTTTGATAAAATTTTTGGGTTTCACAACTGCAGTTCTGAGTTCTCGAACATTCATTTATTTATTTGGTCTAGAAGAAAAAGTAAGATGCTGTGTTTTCATTTCGGTTAACATTCGCCAGCAATCTTCCATGACCAATTCACCGAATTATAGTTTTATGTAGACACCTCGTTCCAAGAAAAGCAACTTGAACAAACAGTTTTGATTTATTTGTGTAGATGTCGCGCTACATTCAATCGTCTGAAGATAACTCTTGAGACACAGTAAAAAAAACTTCGTAAACCTGTTTTTGTGTGTGTGCAAATGTTACTATAATAGCTGTACAGTAATTTCAACTGATCAAAGCTGAGTAATCAAAAAGCCAGACCTTTAGAAATGCAGGTCTAATACAGTAACTCATTGGAGTGCGATGATCTGAAGTGGCTTGATTTTTCCACTTCCGCTCAGCTGTCATGCCTTTCTCAGCTCCTCAGAATTGAAATCAATTCAGATATAAACGGATAATAATAATACAGCAATAAAAAACTTACACTCAATACAGTGTAGTCGAAGATTATTTCGCTGTATACAGTACTGAGACCATGTTTGTTGACTTATGTTTAATTTCAGCTAATGGTATGCCTGTGAGCCCAGGTCAGCCCACAAATGAAAGGTGACAGAAAGTCAAAGACAAAAAAGACATTGAAACGGGAATCTAGGCTTACGTTACAGTTTTTTTGGACTGATCCCATCGCCAGATTAAAAACCGGGTTGTTTTTCGATAGGTTCTGGATGACTCATGTTCAAACAATTTATTATTTTAAACGCCTTAGCATTTTTCACTCTTCTGTTGATGATTATCAAGGTTGACAAATGTAGCACTGAATTCTTTTCAATTCTCGTCATTAAAATTTTGGATAGAGGTCAAATTTCGAAATGGATAAAACTCCTATCATTCAACTAAACTCTTTTCGCAAAATAATTGAGTGATGTTATTGCAACAAAAAAAGGGAGAAGGGCGTGTGGGGGAAATTCGCTGCTGCTTTCAAAATGCCAAATATTTTCATATGGTCAACGCACGTTGAAAAGCTACTTCTAGTAAACTCACTCTCAAAAAAAGCGAGATGCAATATTATCGAAGAATATATATTTTTCCTCTCTATAAAGGTGATGGAACCAATGAGAGATCGAAGATCCGTCGCCTTAGCAATATTTCGTAAAGCCTAACACTGAAAATTCGACAAGCCTATCAGTAGCACCTCTTCAAAAATCACCAAAATATCAACAGTATAAAATCAATGAATCTCAACACAATTTTTCCCACCTTCCTGGGTCAAATACACTGCACAAAATGGCAAAAGGTCGTAATGTTCACATCGATTCTCGTGTGAGGTATAGAAAATGTTGACTGAATTAGAACTGAAAAAAAAAATTATTATGCAGTATTTACTCTATTTTATCCACTTGATATTAGTTATTTCTAATAGTATCTTTTTAAGTTTACTAGCGGATTTTTACNAATATCAACAGTATAAAATCAATGAATCTCAACACAATTTTTCCCACCTTCCTGGGTCAAATACACTGCACAAAATGGCAAAAGGTCGTAATGTTCACATCGATTCTCGTGTGAGGTATAGAAAATGTTGACTGAATTAGAACTGAAAAAAAAATTATTATACAGTATTTACTCTATTTTATCCACTTGATATTAGTTATTTCTAATAGTATCTTTTTAAGTTTACTAGCGGATTTTTACAATGCCTTTGTCGTCGAATAAAACAAATGAATGTGCGGAGTTATTAATTATCGTAGATGTCATTATGTTTGAACTCCAGAAATTAACGATGATTCTCGCAATTTTTTTAATTAACGCTTTAAGAATTTAGGATAATCGAAACCTACGAGCCATAACCAATGACGAAGAAAATTTTTGATAAATTCATCTATGAATCTGATGAGGTTTATTTTATGCGAAAATGCATAAAAATGTCATGGCTGTTCTCGGCAATCTTTTTTTTTTCCATCAGTGAAAAAACTGGAAAATTTAAGCTAACATTTTTTCATTGAATAAATTACCCTTCGCCGCAAAAAGAGAGTAAAAGATTGACGCAGCAATTATTAAAGGGTTATCCGTTCCACGATCGCAACACGGGTCCAAAAGTTCGAAGCCTGGGATCGGGACTCATCGATCCTCTTCGAAGGAATTTATTCTTCTCGCGATGCTGATACTGATGGTGATGATGCTTCTGTGGTTCGAAGAAGAAGAAGAAAAAGAAGCAGAAAAAAACCTTAAAGCCCTTTACTACCTGTACTTGGCCCCCTGAGCCGCCTCCTTGCAGGTCGGGAACAAGGTCCTAGTTCAAGCGGCCCTCACAGTAACCAGGTGGTGGGTCCTCCTGCGGTGGGTCGTCCTCGGGTTCATCGCTCGCAGTTGGCGGGGCCCCGTACCCGTAACCCGACGACTTGGGCCTTTTCTTCCTGGCTGGAGACCTTTGAGCGGGCCTCGGGGCTGCTGGTGCAGTTGGGGACATCATGAACATACTCGGCGATTGCATCGAAGGCAGCGTTGAGAATACTGNCGTTCCACGATCGCAACACGGGTCCAAAAGTTCGAAGCCTGGGATCGGGACTCATCGATCCTCTTCGAAGGAATTTATTCTTCTCGTGATGCTGATACTGATGGTGATGATGCTTCTGTGGTTCCTTCTTCTTCTTCTTCTTTTTCTTCGTCTTTTTTTGGAATTTCGGGAAATGATGGACATGAACCGGGGGACTCGGCGGAGGAACGTCCAGCCCTTGTTCCAGGATCAAGTTCGCCGGGAGTGTCATTGGTGGTGGTGGGTCCTCCTGCGGTGGGTCGTCCTCGGGTTCATCGCTCGCAGTTGGCGGGGCCCCGTACCCGTAACCCGACGACTTGGGCCTTTTCTTCCTGGCTGGAGACCTTTGAGCGGGCCTCGGGGCTGCTGGTGCAGTTGGGGACATCATGAACATACTCGGCGATTGCATCGAAGGCAGCGTTGAGAATACTGGCGGAGTCATCAGCAGACCTTGAAAACCAACATTTATATTTACATTATGCGCAAACATATATTGATGTCTGAGTGAAAAAAAAACTGTAAGAGCTATTGACACAGTGGCAGTTCTCTCAATACTATGAAAAAATAGAGGTGGGGTGTCAACTATGCAAATTCTTACTAGACAAGTAATCATATACATTGGCAGATGAGTTGGGGGGGTGGAGTTCATTTCATTAAAAATTTTGCACAGTAGTCTCGTTGTTCTCTCATTTAAAAGCTTGCATGCTCTCTTTTTAGTCTGAAGAGGTTAAAAATTTGGACAGTTTTTAAAAAATTCAATGCAGCAAAGCATTTTGCTGATAGATATACTGTATACCATATTGGGCATATTCTATAACTTTAGCAAAAAAAAAAAAAAACTTGTACAACAGTGATCACGCCGAAAATTTAGAGTAACCTATGTTGGCTTCATCAGAAAAAAAAACATGAAACAGCAATTACATTTTATCAACGCGATAAATAAATTACGTAAAAATCTATTGGGTGCAAATGAGAGTTAATTTTGGTTTCGAACATTTAAATACTCCAACAAACACCACAAAAGAACCTCTGGGGGAAGTTTCAAGCAGGATCATTTGGTCTCAAAGAAGAAATTCTGCCAACAACATTGAGCTTATCCGTCAAATTTCTTAACCCTACGATCAGCAGGAGAGCTTACAAACGTATTTAAATTTGCGAAGAATATACTGTACGTCAAAATAGTCTTAAGGAAGGGGTCAAATGATGCATAAATCTCCCAAAAAAAAATGGTCCACCATATTTTCTTTAATTTACACCTACTGTACTATATAAGGATATATGGGACCCGTTTTTCGCAATCTCCATGCTACGAGGCTCTGTGATTGGTTGTGTCTAAAACGTTTTAAAAGCTTGAGTGAGTCTGAGCCTAACTGTCGGCCCCTAGGGTGCTGTTTTAAACCGCGGGCGTTAACTAAGCCCAAGTCTTTTCAGGGACTCCCCAACTTGCGTTTTTTCGATTGTACAAAATTGGTTCTCGGTGGTTGTGGTGGTGGTTGTGGACGTGGAGACGGAGACATGGCATCCATGGACACTGCAGGGGGACCCGCATTGTTTCCCTCTGGCTTTGTAGTGATCTTGAAGTGGTAGTGGTAGTTTTTGCCCCCGGGGGACAACGAACCCTGTCATTTGCAGACTCATAACGACCTTCGTAGTCTCGAACACCACCTTCCACATGGACCTCCTGGGTGCCCAGAGGTCCACAGGTATCTAAGAGGTCTTAGTAGACTTAAACCTCGACGCCGGTATGTTGGCATTTTTGGAATATCTCTGGAAATTGGCCTGGAATTTTAATGAAAGACGCGGCAGGCGCGATAAAATCTTGTTGAAACAAACTTCCCAGGGTCCTAAAAAAATTTTTTTTTGAGAAAAATGTGTTAAAAAGTAAAATCTTGTAACAACAAAGCGCCACGGGAATCAGGAAAAGCCTTCGTTACGATTAAAAAATTGAATTGTAAAAAGAAATCCAAATAAAATTTTTGCTACTAGTGGGACGGGACAAAATCATTTATTTTGAGGAACATTTTTGGCTTGATAAGATTCATTGCAACAAGATTTTGCATTAATGATATAGCTTTAAATTTATTTTTTTCTAATTAGAGGTTAGCTTCTGAAAATTAAAATGATTTCTATGGCCAAATCAGAACAATTTTAAGAGAAAAAACAAAGTTTCCCCCCGGAATATAGCACAAAAGGTGTCTCAACAACAACAAAGTTTCATTCGGGAAAAATGTTTGACCACATGTTCGTATTGTACAATAGCAACCTGTGAACTTTTTTCTCGTGAGTAAAAGAAAAAACTGCACGCTGCTGAAAAATGAACATGTTTTGCAAATTCAGCAGTTGCCTGAGACATTCTTGTATGCCAGAAATTTCTGCAATGATTTGTTTTACCCAGATTCGATTATTAAGTTGTACGCTTTCCATGGGTTTATATTTAAATTCTGATGGAAATATATTCACCTTTGAGGCGCACTTGCTTTGGAATTGTGCCTGATCAGAATAGTTGGTCCTTCAACTGTTGCAGCAGCTTCCAATGGCAAATGTTTCGAATGATTCCCATATGAATGATCGTAAAAGACTTGTAGGAGAGGTAAGTTCATGTAAGACTACGCAAAACACCCCCCGAACTAGGACCATATAAAGGGGAGTATCAGAAGTAGTACTGAGTTGAGACTTTACATAGTGTTAGAAAAGTAGGTTCTGAGTACCTTTGAAGCTCTAATCTAATACTGTATATCACTTTTTGAAAACCCATATCCTCCAGAGGGTACTGGTGAGGAATTTTCCCTGGGCCTCAAGTTGTCTCCATAAGCATCCCCTTTCAGACTGTGAATTTCATGACTGTGTCCACAATACCAAGAAGGTCGGTTACTGTTTCTGCGGAAACGGAAACTGCCAGGTTAGTTCTACTGTCTTACAAGTAGAGAACTACCACACAGTAGTCGTCCTCAACAACTTCCTTGTCATAGGTAACGACGAGGGCCTGTAGTTGGGGTTGCAGCAGTTGTTGTTGAATGGATGTGGTTATGCCCTTGGTAAAATGGGGGAATTGGGATCACCAATGGTGGCACTGGATAATGGCCACCCTTGGGACTGTTCTGAGGTAAAATAAGGTATCCACCATTACTTCCAGCAGCACCATAGCCCCCCATCATGTGACTGAAACCAGACATCAATGGATTCTGGAAAAAAAGGAGGTACGCACATCTGAAGACTGGAATTGCCTGAAAATGTTATTGATGTACTGTAATGCAAGAGTGGTGATCTCTCGAGATGTGTTCAAAGGAAATTATTTTTCTAAAACAGATATTTCTGAACAATGTATGATGTAAGACTAAATGTAAAAAAAAATAATACTATACAACTAAATGAGGTAATACGAAACATCGAGTTGAAAAAGAAAAGGTTTTCTCAATTGCTGCATCAGAGAGATACTCAGGTATAACAGTTGCAGGTGTTACCTTGGTACAGTAATTTGTTTCCAAAGGGTTTAAAAATACTAAATTTGTTCAAATATAGGTACTTTATTGCATCAATTTGCTGTGACCAAAGCCTGTGACCTAGCTGTAAGCAAGAAAAGCCGCTAAATGAACAATATTATTCTCCTTAAATTATTATTTTATTCACTCCAAAGTAAGACCTGTAGTCTTTTAATGAACCCTGAAACTCTTTTTAAGCAATACCGCCTGCGCTCATGCTTTCAACATGAAAACATGTCATCCCTTTACCATTTCTTTCCATTATCAGTTTTTTCCGCTTCTGTAGGGTTGTTTCTCAATTTTTCCAAGCTTTCAATTTCAAAGTTCCTTTCCACCGCATCCTCATGCTTTTCCTCAAATATCTTCTAAACTGTCTCACAATGGTTGCCTCATCGTGAAAGATTCTGCATAACAATGATCAACGTACCCCGAAAAGATTCAAAGCTCAAGTTATTTTCATAATTCGTGAATTTCATTTATTTTTGAATATACTAGTCCGGCATGAGCACTTTTAAAATAAGGGGGCAATTTAGGATAATTATTGTTCGGGGAACGATATGCCTATTTAAAGTTTTGTAGCTAGGCATCAGTAAATTACTTTTAAAATTTTGCTTTCAGTCAGAAATCTCAGAATGGTTACGTGAAGTTTATTCCACAAGTGGCACGATCAGATTTGTCATAAGTGATAGCAGACTGCAAATTTATCTGAATAAAATATATGCTGTATAGATTGTATATATATACTGTACGACAGTGTCGACAGAAGCAAATATCTGGATTTTCAGAAATTCTCATTAAACTAATCAGCAATATAGAAGGGCTTTATTTAGAATTAAAAGCTGTTCGTTGTTGCATATGAATAAGAAAAATAGTAATGCGCGCACCATCATCATCATGTCGGAACCAGCCATCCCATGATATCCCTGAAATGATGGGGTAGGTGTCACTGCCGGCGCAACTGTTGTCACTGGCGGCGCTGCTGGTGGAGCAGCGGCTTCATCACTCGCTGACGAAGGGATGCTTTTCCCACTCGGTCTATCCGGTTTCTTCGCTGGAATCTGATTCAATGTGATGTGAATCACCGCACCTTTATCCCTGTTCACACTGGCCACAATCGGGGGCTGAGGGCGACGTGACTTCCTTCCAGAATCCGACCATTGAGTTCCGCGGAAATCATCAGATGCGGGTGAACTTTCCCCGCTTTCTTCTCCGACTGTCGGCTGGCCCTTGTACTCGTATCTGCGAGGAGGTATTGGGGAAAAATGACCATAAAGCAGATGCGGGAAATAAATCCACCAGAAGGGCTTGTGACGCGCAGGAATCTCGAAGGAAAGTGAAATCCAAATGGATGATTTATATGAGGCTTCGGTCATTTCAGAATGATTCATGCTCGAATATCACAGAGCCATACGTGAAAGGACCGCGGCATTGTACAAACAACTGCCAGCATTTTGGATGAAATATTGACGTGACTTCATTTCATTTTACTACTGAAAAAAACAAATGATTTGAAGAGAATTTATTTCATTTCTAACGCGCGCTGGAATCATTTTTTGAGAGGCACAGCGATTGAGCGAGTTCTCCATACCGATAATAAGCCGAAATGAATCTTTCCAACAAAAAAAAAAAACAGGAGAACACAACTGTGATTCAAAAATAATGTTTGCAGAGCTAATATTTTGAAAAGAAATCAATAGCTTTTTCTTGTGTTTAATTTTTGAACTTTAAAAAGTATTTTACTCCCTTTTTATTAGTCCAGTATTTTAAAAGTGAAGGTTAATTACTCAACATATTTGTATCAACGCCCTTACGTCCATGTAATTTGGGTCTACGTATAATTAGCTTTTAATTTGAATGATGTTCCGTCCATGATTCTGTTGGAATTAAAATGGCCAGCACCAAAATTTTAAGCAAAATCTTCCTTCCTTGAGAAGGTTGATTGAGTTTGTAAATGCGGTTAAATATTCAGCCAATTGAAACTTTCCCGCTGCCATGAAATCAACATTTTAGATCAAATAAATTTTCGCGACAATGGTCTAACTTTTTGCCCAACTGCAGAGATAAAATTTCATCCGATTTCTCACACGTAGCATAATTTGGTATTTTTGAAGACATGGCCACCATTTTTCATTCGCCATCAGAGCATCAAAATACTTGTTATCTTCTTGAAATTAACTTTTCAACCTTCTTTTCAACTTCATGCCACACTGCAGAACTTGTCATGGGTCCATTGGAGCCCAGACAGAGAAGTTGAATTGTGCAACCATCAAAATGCAATTTTTTTAAAGAACTCTAGCTCTTTTTCAGAGGAATTCATTTTCATTGCCCAGATCATCATTTGGTTGTCAGTGAAATGGTTTATTTGGAATTGCAGAATAAATTGTAACATTGGTTGGCTGGTTCACGAGAATTAATAATTAATAAGATAACTTAAAGGTTAAAGTCACATTAACACTAGATTCCCACACACTTCTCCTCTCAAAG